>JAXBDA010000357.1:0-91185 GCA_036023075.1 Gaultheria prostrata | reverse complement strand
TGATGAGATCATGATTCATGAAAATGTAAGCTGTGATGGGCCCACAAATGAAAACTGGCACCGTTTACGTAGTTGGGGACCAACGGGAGAGAAGCCCAATCCTAGATGTATGTAAGTGGGTTGATGGTCAAAAGTTCTTCAATATTGTTTGGGCTTAGGCCCAAGAGGACCCATTTGGGACGTAGTCGGGCTTCAATTTAGAAAGACAGGTAGGGACGGTAACGGAGCAGGTAGGAGCGTGTTTTGATCCCCTAAATATGGCAAACTCCCCTAGTCCAGCCCCTACGCCGACCGGGTAATGGAAATCTACACTCATACCATACCCTACCCTGTAGGGGAACGGGTTTATTCTACCCTACCTGTCCCGCCTTGCTTCTTTTTTTTTTTCCCTCTCTCAATTGTCTTACATATTTGATCATGGGCAACCATCATTCATAAGCACATGTCTACTTCAATCATTACAAGCTACTTAGATTTCCGTTAATATTCGACACAACCAACTTTAAAAAAAAAATATTTGATCAAGGCATCCCACACATGAGACCCACGGATTATAACCAAATTCTCACAAAATGGTAGAGGTAGCACCGATAGAATATAAAATGGAATAAAAGATTAAGCAATTTGTACAGATCGATTGCAGATCGGTCGATGCAGCATTTAGGAGAACTGGAGAAGTGATATGGTTTCGGTAGAAGGTAACCAATAAGGAGAGGGGTAGATCAAAATTTGACTTAATAAGAAATGATCTAGATATCTGTGGATATCATACACAAAAAGACAATGATCTCCCACCTAGAATTCAATAACAAAACATAAATTCATATAAATGATTCGAATTGATTGAGCCTCACGGCTCGATTTGATTTAGTTTGGTCTAGGTCTACAAAACACACATACATAGCATGTGCTAACAATTGAAGTTTGACCTGAAGCATGTGCCCTAAAATCTCTATTACAGAATGTAGAAAAGAGGGATTTTTGATTCCTCAGTCCTCACCCACTTGTTGCCTCAATTTAATCATGTTAATTATATTCGAATGGATTAGCTTGTTGACTTTAACTAAAACAACAAAAAAAAACTGCCCCAATAGGAAAAATTTTTGGGTACCTACCGGGTACCACGTGGCTCACCCAAATGTTACATTTGAGCCGTCTAAAAGTGTATTGGATGGCCGAGATTAAAACATCATCTCTCCTCACTCTCTCACATCTTTCTCTCTCCAAATCCAAACCGTCCAAAGCCAAAATGAATGGTTAGGATGCGCCGATTGGATACCACGTGGTACCCAGTAGATACTGAAAAATTGCTCAATAGATAAGACATCAGTTATAAGATTCTTGGTGTGCACGGGTCAACTTTGATATTAAAAAAACCAACTGGAAATCCTTTTTCACATGGCTCTAATACTATTTAGGACCCGTTTGTATGATAGGATTATTAGTGATTCTTTTTATAGTTCTATAGTATATATTATATCAATTTATAATAATGAAATTGATAAAATCACACCCCGTAATAATGTATATAGATCATTTCATCCCATATTAAAGGGAGAGAGGAAAACGAAAATGATGGGCGTATAAATTCCTATATAATTAAGGGTGATTCTTTTTTTGGTGAAAAAAGAACTTATACTCCATCCCAAAATGTTATTCCTGCTTTTCTTTTTTGACTGTTCCAAAATATTGGGCCAATTCGAAGAGTCAACAAAGGAAAATTGGTAAAATTCCATTTATGCCCTTGATTTGATGCCACTATTCACTCTGTTTCCCTCCATTTCCTATTTGGTGTGGATAACTGAAAAGTTTAAAGTGGGCGCTAAAATTTTGGTAAAGGTCTCTGATCACATTGGCAGCAAGACTTTCTAAAAAACAGGTTTAAATTTATAACTTTAATTATTCCTACTTTAATGTAGTAAATTAATAAATGACAAACTTGGAAAGTTACAAGTTTTAGGATGACCGGTTCCCTTGATTATCGTCATATAATTGATTAGCTGAAATACTAGGAGAACTCTTGTTTCAATTGAAGTTGGACGGTACTAGACATGTCACATTTGTGGAAGAAATTGTCAATAAATTTGATAAGAGTCCTGTTTTGTTCGTCTTAACGTGAGCAAATAATCACACCGGTTACTATTGTCTGAGGTTTTAAAAAATTTGAACCCATATAGATTTGTAAAATATTTAGAACCGGACCACAAAAAAAAAAAAAAAAATTAAGTTGGCTAGGTTTTGCAGAATTTTTTTGTACCTTTAACAGTATTCGAAACAAATATTTAATACATATACCCATGACGTTTACATATATCTAAAACACTAAATTTGTGTTTGTGATTTTAAAAGGTATCCAAATCATATCAGATCTTTGGCAATTGTCTAAACAATACCAACGACATTATCTCAACTAAACGCCTTTTGTTATTGTGGCCATCCACCAAATGTACCACGTCCTAAACTTAAGGATTTACAACCATTAGAAACAAAATTGGATTTGACATAATACTCCTATAAAAAGCATGCATTGGAAGTCGTAATAATGATTAAAGATTACCTCTTTTTTGAGTCTTACCTATGGCATTTTACTGGGTGTCCACGTTTGGCGCATTGTCAAACGTGGATATTCTAAGTAAAACATTTTTCAAGAGATATTTGATCGATCTGCGAGACGTTATCAATCTAGTTGGGATGCGATTGCTTGCAAATGAATTCTAGATTTTTGTCGAAGATGTGGGTGAAAGGGATACCAGCCAAAGGGACCCTAGACACACCACCAAAAGGCTGTTCGGCGCTGTCGGCGCCGTTTGACGATATAGATTTTTTTGGACCGAGATGGATAGAGAAACCAATTAATTCTGAAAATGACATAGATAGAGAAAATAAAATGTTAGGAAATCTAAGTTACATGCACTTCTCCAAAGGTAGGAAATTCTAGTTATGATAACCCTATTTAAATTACACTACTCCTTGAAGACACAAAATAAGCACCAAAGATAGATTGTTGGTCTGGGGTGTTGTATCTAATGATGCATGTGTTCTCTGCAATAATGGGGGGATTGATTCACATAACCATTTGTTCTTTAATTGCCCATATTCCAAGGAAGTGTGGACTGGGATCTTAAGGAAGAACCAGGTTGCTAGGAATCCTTTGCCATGGGATGACGAGATAAGTTGGTTTATTCTGCACTCTAAGGGTAAAAGCCTCAGGAAATCTGTCCTTAAGCTCTCGCTGTCAGCTGCTTTGTATCATATTTGGGGGGAGAGAAATCGAAGAGTTTTCCAGCAAAGGGTTTTGAGTTCGGATTCTCTTGGCTTGCTAGTTATCAATGCTATCAGGGATTGCATGTTGTCATGGCGAAATGTGAAGGTTTGTCAGGAGTCTAGAGATATATGTCACAGCTGGAATGTTTCCTATAGATCCCTTGTGTCTGTAACTTTGTAATTTTTTTTCCTGTTGTATAGTGTTTGGCCTTGCATGGTCAAGTAGTTGAGATTAGGTCCTTTGGATTTTTTCTGTATCCTGTGTTTCGGGCTTTCAATGAAAGAGTACTTTTTACCGAAAAAAAAAGACACAAAATATATCTGTTTGAAAGATAAATGCTTGAAGATGCACAATAAAGCTTAAGAGGGCTATTTATAGAGGGAAAAATGTGCTTGGAAATAACTCTTTGTAACTTATTAGCAAAGGATGGTTTCAATTTAAATTATGCTACTTGTAATGTTTTGTTTGTACCTCCATCTTTTATGTTGGGACAACTTCATGATAATGTTGTAGGGGTTTTATACCCCAGAACGTCTTATGCTTAGTTTCCTATAAAATCTTCGGTTTACCAAAAAAAAAACCAAAAACTATCCTGTCCTATCTTCTCTTCAATCTTATGCTTCCACATGTCCGCGTAACTAAACAAGAGGATGCCAAATCTCCTCCGTAATTTCTCTCGTGTCATGCACTATATTACAAGGGAACGCTCGTATCCTACTGAATTATGTTTTGGTACGCACGTTTCGAAACATTGGTACACTGCCGTTCCAATACGGTAAATTTAGCTATCCAAAACGATCTCGTCAAGGTTTCCCAAAAAATCAACTTGATTACTAAAGTCAAAATATAGAAATGTTATCAATCTAGTTGGGATGCAATTGTTTGCAATGAAGCAAATTGATTCTAGATTTTTATCGGATGATGTTGACTTCCTTCCAAAATGAAGTAGAGGGATACCAAAAAAGGGACCCAAGACACACCATCGAAAAGGCTGTTCGACATTGCCGGGGCTGTTTGACGAAGGCATGCATTTAATAGTTGGTTCATTTTTTCTTGTCTTTCATCCTCTGAGGACCGAGATCGACAGAGAAACCAATTTTGAAAACGATCGCTAGAGATAGAGAAAAGTAAATGTTAGGAAATCTAGGTTACATTCACTACTCCAAAGTTAGGAAGTTCAAGTTATGATAATCCTGTTTAATCCTATTTACCTCTTGGAAGAGTAAGTTTTAATAGGTTATATATCTATAGAAGCCTATTAGCCTACCCCTAGCGTACCACAACTTAAGCATGTGATGTGCCACGTTCCCGTTCTCGTTCCTCGTACCGGTACATTCCGCGTTCCAATAAACATTTTATTGTGAAAATAGATGCTTGGGAAAATGACTTAATGAGGGATGGAATCAGAATTTTTGAAAATATTGATACCTAGTAGGTTTTAATTTCTTGATGTTTTGTTTTATGTAGGAAATGGTCGGGCAATTTAAAGTTAGGGCGAATAGAGGACTGTTGCTTTATTGAGCAATTGGACCGGTTTCGGCTTGGTTCATTCAAACGGTGACTGATCAATTGTACCTTGAACGTGGTTTTTGGTTTCGTGAAACTGATCTCGAACTACAATCATATGGTTCGGTCCAAATTGATCTACTGGTCTGAGGTCTCACTGTAATGAGTGTTGAGAACATATGTGAAGGATAAAAGTCCCACATCGGATAAATAGAAAATGGTTGAACCTTAATAAACAATTGGATGACTCAACACTTACAAGGCTTAGCCGTTTAAGTGGATATGGGTCATTCAATGTATATTGGGTCCATGTGATGTTGTGGACTCTGTGGATACTCCCCAACGGATTGGGCCTTATGCGCACATGTTGGGAGTGCCTTGAATTTGGGATTGTGGTAAGCTGGCTCAAGCGACCTAAAAGCTGGCTCGAGCAATCTTTTTGGGCTTACTGGATCGTTGAATGAGACGTTGAATGAGAGGAGCTGGCTTGAGCGGTCTAATAGACCGCTTGGTTTTAAATATCCATTTACAACCCACAGGCTTGACACCTTTAGGCAATTCGACAAGATCCCAAATGTCGTTGTCACTCATAGACTTTAACTCATCAAATGTGGCATTCATCCATTTTAGGGAGTTAACACTTTGTTTGGCTTGACTGAAAGATATGGGGTCATCTTCCAATCCTATATCAAACTCATGTTCTTGGAGATAAACCATATAATCATCTAGAATCGCTGATCTCCTCTCCCTATTGGATCTCCTAATTGGCACCTCTACTTGAGTTTGTTGTGATTCTTCCGTATTAGTAGGAGGCAACTCAAGAATATTTTGGTAGTTTGCATCCGCATCCTGTACAAGTACAAGTGTGACCACCTCAATAGTCTCAACATGAATCATAGGAATTTCAATTTGTTCCTCTTCAAATAAAAAATTCAGGGTTTGTGTACTCCCACTACTCTCAACATCCTCAATAAACTTGGCGATCCATCTCAATAATGGTATTAATGGAAGGGCAATAAAACTTAAAACCTCTTGACCTCGCACATGTTGGGAGTGCCTTGAATTTGGGATTGTGGTAAGCTGGCTTGAGCGACCTAAAAGCTGGCTCAAGCAATCTTTCTGGGCTTACTGGATCGTTGAATGAGAGGAACTGGCTTGAGAGGTCTAACAGCTGGCTTAAAGCAAGGAGAACACAATGGCTGTGTGTTTTCTAGGATTTTTCGACCTATTTTTGTATCCTCTTATAAAAGGGAGGCTTTGGGGGCTTCTAGGGTTTCATCTTTGGCAAATCCTTAGTTTACTTCTCATATTACAGCCTCTCTAGAGTTACGGATTATTGCCGGCACTTTGTATTTCTCCTTCACCATTGATAGTGAACTCTCTCTCTCCTCGCCCGTGGACGTACTCATCTTGGGGAACCACGTAAATCTTTGTGTCGTGTGTGCTTGTTGATTTTGTTTGCTTTCTCATAACTTAGTCGCGTGCATAGTGTTCATTACAACAAATCGGTATCAGAGCTTCTGGTTGAAAAACTAGGGTTTCGTTTCCGCTTGTGGCTATGGCGGGTAAGTTTGAGATTGCGAAGTTTGATGGGAAAAGCAGCAGCTTCAGTCTTTGGAGGCTTAAGATGAGGGCTTTGCTAGTTCAAAAGGGATTACACAAGACCTTACCGGGGCAGAAAAAATCTGGTATCAGTGCGGAAAATTGGGAAGACATGGATGCTAAAGCTCTATATGACGAAGTCGCTTACAAGGTGGAAGATGAAGATTCAGCCGCAGGTATTTGGCTGAAATTGGAGAGCATCTATATGACGAAATCGCTTACGAACAGGTTATATCTGAAACAACGTCTATATACTTTTCGTATGTGTGAAGGTACGCCTGTTAAGGATCATTTAGACTAGTTTAATCATATTTTGATGGACCTGAAAAATATTGATTGTAAAATCAAGGAGGAGGACCAAGCCCTAATTTTGTTATGTTCTTTACCGCCATCGTATGAACATTTTTTTACAACCTTATTGTATGGGCAAGACACCATAAAAAATGGAGGATGTTAAGGTCAGTCTTTCATTCGAAAGAGTTGAGGAAAAAGGTGTCAGGAGATGTTGATGATCATGCGGAGGGATTGTTTGTTAGGGGAAGAACGACAGAAAAGGGTGGTACGAGTAATAGGGCAAGATCCAAATCAACAGATAAAAAAAAGAAAAGAAAGGGAAGTGCAATTATTGCAAGAAACCGAGGCACTGGGCTAGGGACTGTTCAAAACTGAAGGAAAAGGAGGACCAGAAAGGGGGTAAAGATATTGCCGGGGTTGCCGAAAGTTCGGATGAGTTAGATATTATTTTATCAGTTACAGTGGGAGATTCTCGTTGTGATACCGAGTGGATTTTGGATTCTGGGTGTTCATATCACATGTGTCCGCATAAGGAGTGCTTCGCCACTTATGAGGCGGTCAATGGTGGCGCAGTTTTAATGGGCAATAACATGGCCTGTAAAACTGTTGGTTGTGGAACGATCCAACTCAAGATGCAAGACGGTATTGTGAGGACTTTATCGGATGTTCTGCATGTTCCGGAGTTGAAGAAATTTTTTTTTCTCTTTGGGTGCTCTAGATTTTATTGGTTGTACTTTCAGTGGTGAAGGTGGAGTTTTTAAGGTCTCAAGGGGTGCTTTGGTGATGATGAAGGGTTAGAAGTGTAATAATCTCTATTCACTCATGGGCAGTACAGTTATGGGTTCTGCAACAGTGGTCGCTTCGTAAAAGGTTTCGGGTTCGGATTTGACTCGGTTGTGGCATATGCGTCTTGGGCATATGAGCGAGAGAGGGATGACAGTTTTGAGTAATCAGGGTCTACTTTGTGGGCAGAAAACTGAGAAGCTGGTGCGAGCATTGTGTTTACGGCAAACAATGCAGGGTGAAATTCAGTACAGCTGTTCATCGCACCAAAGGCACGGTGGATTATTTTCTCATAACTTAGTCGCGTGCATAGCGTTCATTACAACATCACATGTGAAGAACCTCAGGCGGAATCAGACTCCTAATAAGTGGTATCAAAGCTGATTGTTGACGATCTATGTGCAGACTCTCCTAGAAGCATCGGTGGTCGTGGGCTTGCACGGAGACTATCGGAGGAGCGGGAAAATCCATTGTAACTCTCGATGGAGCAAGAAAATTCCTAGTGCGTGCGGCAAGTGGCCGGCAGCAAGGTGGCTCTCGGTGGAGTGGGTACTCTCAAAAAAGCAAAAAAAATTCTTGGTGCGTGCGGCACCTGGCTTGCAAGCAAGGTGGCTCTTGTGGAGTATGGTGGCTCTTGAAAGAATGTGTGCAGTAAATAAGCCCGAGTTGGACACGGTTGTAGACACCCCAATTTTGACCTACAGAATTCTTAGATCACGGTCTAACGGCCTTCCCGATGATGATATGGACCAGTGAATACCTTGAAAAGAATTTGAATAAATGCTCTCAAGGACTTTCAGACACAAAGCCTCAAATCAACTCAAGCACCCAAGTTTCAAATCGGACCACCAAATCAACTTGGGCACCCAAGTTCCCCCATGATTTGCAAAAGCTCAGAATGTTATGATGAATATTCGGATTCCCTGCTACACCCCCAGACGCTCCCCGTTGTCCTTTTCTACTACCCTATCTCTATATAAACTTCCCTCCTTCTCCATTTCAACATCCAGACTTCTCTCTCTCTTTCTCCTACATTTTCATATTCTCCCCCTCACACTCTCACATGCTCTTCTTCTCCTCCTCTCTACAGCAACTAGTCCCTCTCTCACTCCTCTAAAAAAATTCCATCAAAAATCTACTAAAAAATCACCAAAAATCTATAAAAAAAAAATACACTTAAAGCTTTGGGCTCTTACAAAGTTGTGTCATTTCCATCTTTCAAACCAGCTTTCAGTCCTACCAATACCTCAAAAGTCAATCAACTTGTCAGCCAAAGTCCAGAAGTCCGTAAGAGCATTTTTCAAGAGCTTTGTAAAGGTAATAATAAAGCTTCAAGCCTTTAATCTGGTTTCCTGAGGGATCCCCAAAAATATATCCCAATAATCCATATTGGTGATATAACAAAACGGGGAGAAAGTTTTTCATAAAACAAGACTTTTCCAGATCTTGAAAAACTTGGGAAAGTACTTGGGTACCCAAGTTCGATTGGGATGCCAACTTCCGTTCTGGTCATTTTTGTCTAAAAATCATGTTTTGATAAAGCTCATGGTTTAAATACTATTTCTTCGTTAGTTTCTCTTTGACTTATCCTAGATTATTTTTGCCTAAATCAATCAAAGGATTCCAGAGAGGGACATTCCATCAAAAGCCTTTTTTTTTTTCTAATCAAAATAAGTTGTTTGGAACTTGGGTGCCCAAGTTAAACCTAGGTTCCCAAATTCTTCTTTGGTTGCTTTCGGTAAAAATTTGTGTTTGTTAATGTCTGTTTCTCTACTAATTTCTCTTAGATCATTTCTTCCTAATTTAGTCAAACAATTCCAGAAGGAGATATTCCACAAAAAAATGTATTTTTCGATCAAACTCTAAAATGGGTCGCTTAGAACTTGGGTGCCCAAGTTCCATTGGGATGCCCAAGTTCTTTTCAAACTATTTTTGGGAGCAAAAATCATGTTTTGTGAGGACCCGTGATTTAATCTCTATTTGTTCATTAGCTCCTCTTCAATTAAGTCAAAGTTAATCAAATAATTTCAAAAAAAAAAAAAGGAAATTATTCCAACCAAAAAATACACTTTACAGTTAAAGGTATATAATTGGGTTGCCTGGAACTTGGGCTGGAACTTGGGTACATGCACACTTTCAAATTATATGGATATTCACTTTTATCATTTCATCATATGGATGTTTATTTTTTGCATATTTACCATTTTTATTATATGTACGTTCACTCTTCATGCATATTTGCAATTCCAGTATATAGATATTCATTTTAGTGCACATTTATATTTCTATTTTTATTCATGCATATTAACAATTTCATTGTATAAATGCTCATTTTTCATCCATGTTTGCAATTTCAAGTCTTTACGTGATATTTTCTTGTATACATGAACAAAAGTTCCATAATCAAGTATTTTATAAAAATCCCACGAGAATTAAAGTAGAGACCGATCCTCGTGTCGGGCGAGAGGGGTGCCGTAAAACCCTTCCCCTCTCGTAACCTGGCTCCGAACCCAAAATCTTTTTAAAATGATCAGTTGCCAATACTTTTTACGGCACGGAAGTCACACTTTTTCAAAAACCGATTTCTCGGGTGACTATCCTCAAACCCGGGTGGCGACTCCTCAAATTTCCAAAAATCAAAAATCAAAAATCAAATTTTCAAATCAAAAGCCGGCGAAGTCGGGAGCTCCGTTGTGGCAGCGTCCACAACGGTGTTGAAGAGAGATCAAGAATTAAGGGGGAGTCAAGTGGATCAGATCGAGGGGGAGCTAGGCCCAATGCATGGTTCACACATGAGGGGGAGATTGTTAAGAACATGTGTGAAGGATAAAAGTCCCACATTGGATAAATAGAAAATGGTTAGACCTTAATATACAATTGGATGGCTCTACACTTACAAGGCTTAGCCTTCTAAGTGGATGTGGGTCATGCAATGTATAGTGGGTCCATATGATGTGGTGGACTCCGTGAATACTCTCCAACGGATTGGGCCTTATGCGCACATGTGAAGAACCTCAGGTGGAATCAGACTCCTAACAAGTGGTATCAGAGCAACAGATTCCCTCTTCTTGAACTTTAAACCAAGATTCACGGTCCCTAAAATGTACTGCAAAATCCATTTAACCGCTTGCCAGTGCACCTTTCGGGATCGTGCATATAGCGACTAACCATACTTACTGCTTGTGCTAGGTCAGGCCGTGTACAGACCATGGCATACATAAAACTGCCAACTAAACTTGCATAAGGAACATTAGCCATGTACTTACGTTCCTTTTCCGAACTAGGAGATAAAGAAGCACTAAGTTTAAAATGTGGAGCCAGAGGCACACTCACCCGAGTACCGCATCCTAGTTGAGGGGGTGCGGTACTCGGGTTTTTCTGATCAACTGCGGATTCCAGCTATCGAATAACCTTGGGCCTATATATAATCTTGTTGTCCTCTTTATTGAGAGTGGTAGCACAATGTGAGCTGGACAGGCTGAGAGTGTGGGGGGGGCTCTCCCGGAGAGGGGGCCGATTGTGGCTCCCCGGAGAGAGATTTTATCATGTATTTGTGTATGGTGTGGGAATATATACAATACAGAGTTTTTCCTCAATATTCTTGTGTACGTTTGTGTGCGTGTGTGATCCGGAAAGCACAACAATAAGGTCTAGCCTTTGCAATAATTTTTCATGTAAATAGAACTAAATAATATCAACCAATGCCTATGTTGCATCAGTGAAGTATGAAAATGTCAATGGACAATGACATCTTTTCCAGCTTGTTTAAACCTAAAATTAAATGACAAGATGATCTCCACTAAACTCCTTGCTTTTGTGATTGTAGAAATGATGTCAAACCAAATCCTTACCTTAAGCATTTACTAGCATTAGAAATTAGATGTTGACATAGTTGAAAACGTATGCATAGAAACTAAAAATTCATAGTAATAATGATTAAAGATTTTCACTAATTTTTTAGTCTTATCTATAGCATTTGATCCGGTTTGTTTTTTACTATTTGACTTTGGGTTTGTTTTACTAGGTTTCCATGTTTGGCGCATTGGGATATGGGGGTCTTCTGATTTGAGCATTTTCATGAGCGATTTGATTTGGGAGACGTTGGCAATCTAGTTGGGATGCAATTTCTTGTCATGATGCAAATGGATTCTAGCTATTCGTGATATGTTTGACTTCCTCCGATTGCAAACTAGACAAGGAGTGAAATGGAACCAGGGGAGGTGTTGTGCAGCCCCATGCTACGCAGCATGCTATGCGACCCACAGCGCGACGGTGCCGGCATTATTCTGATGATCAAAGACGTCTACCGCGTAGAGCTCGTCGAGCACTACAAGTGTACCAAAATCAATTCAATCGGATATCATTAAGTGCGTAATCGAGACATATATAACATGAAAAAAATTGGAACACATATAACTTGAAACACTGGATGAAAACCATTGTACCATTTTTTTTCAAGTTATTTGTGTTCCAATGAGGCACTTAACAATATCCAATTGAGTTGATTTTTGATACCCTTGTAGTACTCGACGAGCTCTACGCAATGGACGTCTTTGATTGTTGGAACGATGCCGGCGTGACCGGGCCGTGGGCCGCACAACACGTTGCGCAACACAAGGCTGTGCAGCACCCCGCTTCCGAGTGAAAGGGACAACAGAAGAAGGGATCAAAGACAGCCCTTCGACGCCGTTTGCCCGGAGGCCTTTAGGCTCTATTTGTCTAGACAGAAAATGTTTTCCCCAAATTGGTTTTCAGATTAGGGTCTTGTTAAAGGTACAAAAAGTACACATGTTGGGTTCCACTTATACTTGTACTTCAAAGTACAAGTGGGATCCACAAGTGTACTTTTTTGTACCATTAACGGATGCAATGTCGCACTCGTTAGCATTTCCCTTCAGGTTATAGTACTGATGCAGTTTTTTAACACAATCATCCAGACGCAACTTCTCACAGACACGCGCATGAGCCTGGCACCTTGGTACAAGAGGGGTCAAGTGATCCCTCTCAGTTTAATTTCTCATAGGATTCTTGATAGTTTGGAGCTAAATTTTACAATTTTGACCCTGTAAAAATTTCATAAATTGCCCCAACTTGGTTAAAATGTATAGAATTCTCAAGTTTTTTTATTCTTTTCGAGAGTTGATTATACTACAAATGAGGCTATCTTACACTATTTTCGTAATATAATAGCAAGTCATTGGGACCAATCTTAAAACAAAATTACATGTATCACTCTAAATCTACATTACAGTTAATTTCAGTTATTTATTTGCATGAGTAAAAGAAAAAATAACTTGTATGTAGATTTAATTTTTTGACCTCATTAATCTAAAATTCTGATTCCACCCCTATACACGTGAGTCCCACGTAATAAATGCGCGTGGAACTTGTGTACACAAGGAGTTATGTGTGGTTAATTGTGTTCCTCGCATTTTTTTGTCTTTGCATGTTCTGTTTTGCGTATGAAATGGTCGTGCAATTTCTGTTCATTCAAACTTGATGTGGTTTGACCACATGGGAAAGAAGCAGCACCACATAAGTCATAGTCAAATACTTAATGGAGTGAGTAAGGTGAAAATTGACTGATCAAGTTAACCTTTTTCATCAGTATTTTCAGAAATTAAACGAGTAAAATTAAAGGTATTCAACACGTTTGAACTTTGAAGTACTAAATCTTACGCCAATGCAATGACTTGAGGTCAGATTCAATAACGTTATTATGAATGCGTAAAAGCAACAAATTATACTTGAAATTGGTGTGAACCCTTTCCAGTTTCCAGTACTTATTTGGATACCCAGGGATAGTTCTAATTTTACTCAATTTTTTATTATTTTGCCCCCACTTTACATTTTCTATTTGCCCCAACCTATTTAAAAGGTTTGGTACTTAGAAAAATAAGGGGGCAAAATAGAGAACCTTTGGCACAAAATCCTCAAATGTCTCCAGGTTGCACAAAATCTCCAAATGTCTCCAGGTTTCTACGCTCTCCCTCTCTGAAAAAAAAAAACTCCATGGCTTCACTACACCAGGTGAGATTAATCTCCCTTGGTGAATCGCGCACAATTCAAATTTTGACCCCTCTTACCAAAAATCCTGCCTCCGCCCCTGTGGATACCTCTGTATGTAGAATTTGAAGCTATTCGAAACCAAAAAATTTCGCAACATGTGAGACAGTGACACTAATATACTTTTTTTTTTAACCAGAATTCATTCAACTCATAAAAGTCCTAAAGGGCTACAAACGCCAAATCAGAACCCTTCGTCGTGACACACCCTCAAACGGATTAATGGGTTGTCCATGTGATTTGGATAGTCAACACTGAGTACAGATGAACAAGGTACAGAAAGTAGCTCCATAGATCGGAGACTTTCATACCGGAAACGATCCCTCATAGGGGAAAACAAACAAAAACGAGAAATAAACATAAATAACAGGTAGACCTCCTTGGATTCTAAGATCCGAACCTTCATCGCTGCCTCAAGCCGCCCCGCACCTTGCTTTTCCATTGCTCCGCCGTCCGTCGGAGAGAGCCGCTGTGAAACCCAGGCCCGCCATGATCTGTAGACTCGCAGTCGGCGGTCTTGACCAGATCTAGGCTTACTCCACACAGAGAGAGCAGCAACGGGTGAAGAAGGTGAGGGGATAGGGGAAGAGGAGAGTATGAGAGGAAAATGGGAGGGGAGAGTGTAGCTCCTAGAAAGCTTAAGGGAGAACAAGGCCCCGAAATTAATGAAGGTGTACGCAAGCTGACTCAGATATCTAATTACAAAAAAATTTTTAAAGGCATGAACTATTGCTATTGTAGCATAATTTTTGTACTGTAAAAGTCCAGACCGGGGGTGTAAAGGATTCCAGAGAAAAATTTTACGATTGAAAAACGAAAAGACTTGTACTCTTTTGATTATTCATTGAGGTTTTTCTTGTTAAAGTCGTGAAAGGTTTTCAAATGCTGGAAGAGAAGATCGTTGTAGTTCTCCAGCAAATTACAACTGCTCCCCTATGCAAAGTTGGAACTTGCTTCGAAAATTTCAACAAGTCAAAATATCTAGAAGGCTGCAATGCATCCGGCTGCGGCCTGTTTGGATGGATGCGATCCGAATAATAAAAGGAAAATGCGCTTACCTGACACTACACTGAAACAAATTCGTCGAATTAAAAATCAAAAGTCAACCCAATCCACCACCACGAATCTTCCACGTGTCCACCATCCCCGCTGGGGCATATCTGCTCGCTCACACCACAAACCCAATCCGAACCTGTTGACTTTCTGAAGTTTTGCCGTTTTATTTATTCAAAATTCGGAAGCCGCCGCTCCATTTTTCCTACTCGGTTCTCACACGCTTTTCGCATTTTTGGAAGAACATTGGATGAACAGCTCTCTGTTTTTTTGGAGTTTTTCTCTTTTGTCAACATGTGTTCGAGTCAACTTCCACATATTTGAATTAATTTTTTTTCTGTTTCGATTAAAGGCAGGTCATTTATACAGAGGCTAAGAAATTTATAAAAAACCCCAAAGAATGGTCTTGCGTTAGGATTTCGGAGTTTACCCTCATTTTTTTTGACATAACCCCAGAAACCGAGCTCGGCTTAATTGTATGTGAGCAAACTCACCCACTCACGGGACTAATCCTTTGGCCTCGGAAGAACAGTTAACTAAAAGTCAACTCCCCACAATCGAATCATTTATTAAACCCATTCATTAAGCAAAAAGCAGCAGCACTACACCCTTTAGAACTCAAAGTCAAATCCCCTCTCTCTCTCTCTCTCTCTCTCTCTCTCTCTCCCTCTCCCTATACATACATCTGTCTCCCCATCCTCCTTCCTAATCTCTCTCTCTAGAAAACATCATCAGAACATCTTCCACGAACAATCAAGTACAGACCCATATCCTCTCTAAAAGCATAATCAGAACTTCTTCCAAACAACAATCAAGCATAGAACCCATCTCTCTCTCTCTCCGTTGAAATGGGAAACGGCGTCGGAAAACTAAACCTTTGTTTCGCCTGCGACGCCGGCGTGATTTCCCGGCGCCACGATTTCTCCGTCTACCTATCCGACCCGCTCGACGAGGGCTTGGGCCACTCCTTTTGCTACTTCCGCTCCGACCCGACGACCACCCACTTCCCGCAAACGACGCCGTTCAAGTCAATCTCAGGCGCCTCCCTCAGCGCCAACACCTCCACGCCCCTCTCAACGGCGCCGTTCCAGCTAGACCCTTCTCTCGACAAAGCGTCGTCGTTTGAGAGCTCCGAATCTTTCGCCTCCATACCTCTCCAGCCCATCCCCAAAAGCTCAATCCCAGCCGTCCGATCCGGCCCGATCCTTAAATCTTCCTGGTCCGGGTACGGATTTGGGTCGGGTCCGATCGAGCGAGGGTTCTTGTCGGGTCCGATCGAGCGGAGTTTCATTTCGGGTCCGTTGGAAAACCACTACGACCAAATCCAGAGGTATAAACCTAACTCGAAGAAATGGGGTTTGATGAAAAATCTCAAAAATGCTATTAGAAAATCTATGCCGTTGAAAAAGGAAAATGTTACAGTGAGTAGAGACAGTAATTTTAATGGTGATAGCCATAAGTTGAGCAATGAGGGGAGTTCAGTTGATGATTGTGGTGATGAGTGTTTGGAGAATACTAATGTGCAGTGGGCACAGGGGAAGGCCGGTGAGGATCGCGTCCACATCGCGATATCGGAGGAGAGTGGATGGGTTTTTGTTGGGATTTATGATGGGTTTAATGGTCCTGATGCAACTGATTTCTTGCTTAATAATCTTTACGCTAATGTTCATATGGAGCTCAAGGAATTGTTAACACGTAATAAGAGTGAATCGGAGCTTGTTTTCGAAAAGGAGTTGGATTTGGAGAAGGAATTGATGGCTGGAAGTGATGAATTTGGCCGGTCCATGATGGGGCACCGCGTGTTTGATGAAAGTTCTCAAAGAGAGGACTTTGTGTGTAGTGTCGTTGAGGGGTCGATTTTGGATTGTGATTCGAGGAGAAAGAGGCGGAGGAAGTCGAAGACTAGAGGGGTGGGAAAGAGTTGGGAGGAGACTAAGTGGAAATGGAAGTGTGAATGTGATAGGGAAAGATTGGAGTTTGATAGGATGTTGAAGGAAAAAATGAGGAATTCGAACGATGATGGGGCGGTTGGACTTAAGCACTCTGAGGTTTTGAAAGCGCTATCCGATGCTATGAGGAAGACAGAGGCGTCGTTTTTGGAGATTGCTGATCTTATGTTGAAGGAGAATCCGGAGTTGTCTTTGATGGGTTCATGTGTGTTGGTGATGTTGATGAAAGGGGAAGATGTGTACTTGATGAATGTGGGGGACAGCCGGGCGGTTTTAGCTAGGAAGGCTGAGCCTGATCTTGGGATTGGCAAGGCGTGGAAGGATTTGGAAAGGATCAATGAGGAAACTTTGAACGATGTTCGAGAATTCGATGGCAATGGATTTGATGATGTTGCGAATTTAGCTTCTATTCAGCTCACAATGGATCATAGCACGTCCGTGGCAGAGGTGATTATCGCCTTTTTTTTCCTCGTAAATTATAGTGTTCATAGTTGTTTGTGTGTTGTGTTTACAAAATGTAGTGACTTACATTATTTGGGGCATTTTGAAATTTCAGGAAGTGAAGAGAATTAAGAAGCAACATCAGGATGATTCCTCTGCAATATCAAATGGAAGGGTAAAAGGTTCATTGAAGGTGACTAGAGCTTTTGGGGCTGGATATCTCAAGCAGGTACTTGTTCTTTCTAAGACATGGATTCCAAAGGACGATTGCTTTTATTTCCTTATTTTTGTTACTATGAATTCATTAGAACTGCTTATATTTTGATCCTTGGATAAAAACATTATAGGTATTCGATTGGATCCTGTAGTTGAATGCCTCATAAAAAAAAATGTTTTTAATAGTGTTCTAAAAATCGGACAAGTCGGTCCACTAGTCGGCCCAAAGTTGCTAGTTAGAGGTCCTCCGACTTGATCGAAGCCCGACTAGTTGGCCAAAAGTCGCTAGTCGGCAGCCGACCGACCTGGGACAGACTAGCATCTTTTAGAATCTTGGTTTTTATCCAATTCGAAAGGATCAATAGAAAAGGAAAATGTCGCACGATATAATGATAGTGAATAGACCTTTCATTTCTTTAAATTCTCTCTTCTGATTCAAAATCCTGGTGTAATGTTTACTTCTGGTCATTTTGCAGCCCAAATGGAACAATGCACTTCTAGAGGTGTTCAGAATCGATTACATTGGAAATTCCCCGTACATCACCTGCTCCCCATCGCTCTACCACCACAGACTTAGCCCGAAGGACAGATTTTTGATACTATCTTCTGATGGACTGTATCAGTACTTTACCAATGAAGAAGCTATATCTGAAGTTGAGAAGTTCATTTCTTCCTTTCCTGAGGGTGATCCTGCACAACATCTTGTTGAAGAAGTACTATTCCGAGCTGCAAAAAGAGCCGGTATGACTCTTACCTGATTTTTCGTAGTAACTGTGTTTCCATTGTTGATTTGCGTAGGCAAAGAAAAACGCATGGTTTTTCTAGTGAAATTGGTTGGGGGAATTGCAACGCATGGTTTTTCTAATGAAATTGGTTGGGGGAATTGCAGGTATGGACTTCCACGAGTTGCTCGATATCCCACAAGGAGATCGGCGTCGATACCATGATGATGTATCGATAATCATTATTTCTTTCGAAGGAAGAATATGGAGGTCATCGGTGTAAACGAGCAGTACATATTCAAATACAAGTTAGAAGATATACAGTTAGGAAATACTCGTAAATTCCCCGTTGTTTTCATTGTTTTCGAGTTACAGTGATTGCTGTTACATATATCAGGCTTTGGGGACTGCAGCCCTTTTCTTTAGGGTAGAACAGTTTTAGGGTTTCATGTGGTCTTCCCCAAGAAGGTTTTGGTTACTCATGTGTGATAACAAATGACTGGCCAAGTTGGTCTAATTCCATTGATTTGTTATCTCTGAATCTTTTCGCAACTTGTAAATCTTCCTCTTTCTTTTTTTTCTTCGGTGGTTCGGAAATTTCCAACTTGTAAGTCTTATTGTTTGCCCAACTTTCCTCTCATATAATCTTATTAAAAAACGGGACCCTGGTATGCATAGTTGGACCGTCTAAAAGTGTTTTGGGACGATCCGGATTTAAATAAAACTCTTCAAATGACTCTTCAATTTAAATAAAACTCTTCAAATGACTCTTCAATGGAAGAGTCATTTGAAGAGTTTTATTTAAATCTGGGCAGTTGATTGCAGAGATCAATGGCTCGGATGCGCACATCACAGACGCACACTAGCGCCCCTGGGTTCAAAGAAGTTGTTTGGTACAATTTGAATGTGCGCTCCTAGTGTGCGCATCCGGCAATGAACGACTTGAATTTCATCTTGGCAATGAACGACTGGGATCTGCAAAGTGCCGAGATGAAATTAGGATGGTAAGAACACATCTAATGGCTTGTTTGCCGCACACCAGGGAGCGCACACCGGCACTCCCCGTTCCTTGAACAACAACATCTGCTTTGAAAGATACCTTGATAGTGGGCATCACGTTCGGTATCGGGCCACGTGCCGATGCGAGGACCTTCTTTAGGTATTTGATATTTCTATGCCCTTAGCCAAGATAGAGTTGGACGTATCCATCAAAATGCCAAGCGTTTGCATTATATTAAAACAAAATATAGCCATTGTCAAGTCGACGATCTATTCATAATCTTTTTTCGATTTCTTTCGCAATAAAAATATTTTTTTTATTTCTTTAACTATCTCTTTATATAAGTAAATTGCAAGCAATACTTTTCGAGTTGGTTTTTAGGATCTTTCAAGTTAGATCTCTGTCAATTTCTCTCTTTTGCCTACAAATGATTCTTCTAATAAATCACAAAAATGTGTTTATCTAAAAGGACTCGAACACAAGACCTCAATAGTCGAGTTTTCTAATGACGGTACTGAAAGCAATAGATATGAACGTACAAAGGCAGCTCTTATGTTCAATTAATTCAACATTAACGTAAAACCCCAAGGGTTGGCCTGATGGTTAGAGATTCGCTTCTTCTTAAGGTTTCGAAACTTCTCAGCTGTTATTAATTTTTTTGGGACTAGTTCATACGAAACTTTGATCGGGATTTAATTGAGCTCCCCCGACACCTGAGTTATCGCAAGTCAAAACAAAATTCAACATTAACATAATGTTACTTGAAAGTTGAGAGATAGTGATAGTCAATCAAAACCATTGATTGCAATTTATTAATCCTTCGACACGTTTTGGTTTTCATTTTATTTTATCTACTAGAATATTGTGAATTTGAAAACTAGAAGAGTAAACGCTACTAATTTTTTCCACAACAATAAAAAAATAAAAAATTTCAATGGGGCTTTGACTTCTTTTTTATTTTTTTCCAAAATGGCTTAGTTACCAGATTTCTGAACCACTCTAGAAAGTCAGAAACAATGACGCAGTTTACCACGATTTCCTTCGTGTTGATGCAACAAAGTCCTTTTAACTAGCGGCGTGTAAATTTGTGTGGACATCTTGACCGCGTCAAACCAAAAAATAATACTACTCCTTCCGTCCCTTTTTAAGTGATCCATATAGGAATACGTGCAATTTCAAACCCCTAAAAAACATATTTCTCTATATAATTTTTTAATTTTTTTATACCAAATTAAAGTGCTTATTGAGTACTTTAATTTGGTGCAAAAAAATTAAAAAAACGCTCTACGGAGGTGCCGTTTTTAACGTTCACAAAAATACACATTTCCCAAACGGATCACTTAAAAAGGGACGGAGGGAGTAATAATTTTACGTTTAAACCTTCTGTGCAAGAGCAATTTTTGGCGATACTTTCTCAACTATAAACGTGCCCTGTCTTTTCATGTAAAGTGAGACCATTAGAAATGCGGTTAACACTTAAGGCCTTGTTTGTTTGGGGGGATTTAGAGGGTGGGATATGATATCAAATCTCGTGGGACCCAAAATTCGGTGTTTGTTTTCCTAAATTTGGATGGGATATCGTATCCCGGGTCAAGTTTTATCCCGATCCGTACCGTGGATAAAATCCCGGGGGGGGATTTGGATGGGATTTCCCCATTTTAGTGCAAAAAAATGCTTTCCACTGCTTATATCCCGTCGAATACAAACACCGGATATGGATTTTCTCCATCCATTGATATCCTGAGCAATATCCCAAAGATTTCATATCCCAAGGGATTTCATATCTCATCCATTTATCTCCGATCAAACAAACGAGAAACGGGAAAGTGGGTTTTATCGTCTTTTTATGCACCTTCTTTTGCCGAAAAATGTAGCAAAATAAATGTTTACAATGCCTCTAGAGACAGTAAAAATTAATTTAAAAAAAGTTACAAATCCATTTAACTCCCGTCCCTGAAATACCTTCACCGAGCCACTACATCTTCACGCTTGTACTCGCGCATCTTCCCATCTAGAAAAAATGGGTATGAGGTTCATAATTGGTTGTAGCGGACGTGAAGAAATGAAACTAGACTTTGTAATGCTTCAATCAACTTTTTTTTTAACGCGTTAAGCGACGTCAACGTGAGCCATGTGAATACTTAGAAATTAGAATGGGTTGAAGCCCTAATATGAACGAGGAGCAGAAAGCCTCGTTCGAAAAGTTACGTAAGCTATTGAAAAGGGGAAGTGGAAATGTTTGAAACTAAGGAAACACAAAATTCAGCACCTGAAGAAAAAATGAAAAAGGACATAAATTGGGCTGGTCAAACAAAAGACCAAAAAATGGCCACCCATGGAGATGAATTCAAAAGGTATAACATAGTCTGATTCTGTATTCAACATGGCTGAGGACTTCTACGTTTTGTTAACTAGTTTCATATTAGTTCAGAAAAGACACGGGAAGGGGGGCTAAAGGTTACGAAAGAAGAGTTGTCACCAAAGACGAGACGAGCGCGGGAAAACAAAGAAGAGTAAAGTAAGGTTTTTTTTTTTTTTTTTTTATAACTGGATGTTCGGGCCAGGTTGTATGCATCTCAACTAATTAATTTTGGAGCCCTGAAGGTAATGACCGGGCATAACCCCCAGTTTATAACCTCCAACGGTATTGTAGACATTTAGGCTACGTTTTAGGCACCAAAAAAAAAGAAAAAGAAAGAAAGAGAGAGATATAAAAAGGCTTCAAATTAAACTCACTTGTTCGTATATATTGACAAAATTTCTAATTCACTTTAAATAAGAGTTTAGGGATCGATGCATATGGGTCCTTAGGGGTGTTCCACAAGCCAGCATTTTGGCTTTTTGATTTTTCACAGTTTTTTATGTGATTTATTGTGAGAGAGTGATTACCTCAATTTAAGGAATAAACTGGCTTTTTGACTTTTTTGAATTAGTGGAATAGGCTCTAAATTTTGTAGTTTTTGGGTAAATAATTTTGTAGTTATTGAAGGGGTCTATTTGAAAACCAATTAGTACATAGGGTGTAAATGAAACTCCCTCCGTCCCTTTTATAGTGTATACATTTCCATTTTGGGTTGTTCCTTAATAAGTGTGTGTTTTGAAAAGTTAGTAGGTACATTTTCTATTTTGCCCTTAAAAGTAGATTCATTTTTAAAAAGTTAGTGGGTATTATTATATTGATAAGGGTAAGTAATGGAAAGTAGATGTAAGAGTTGTAAAAGTTGATGTGAGAGAAAAATAATTGAAATTTTCAAGTAACACACTTAAAAAGGGACGAAGGGAGTATCTTCTTATAAATATAGGACTGTAACCAAGCTGACAAATTTGTGTGTGGCTATCATAAAAAGTTCATTTGACATCGGATCATGTAAGTACTTGTTTTAAATTTCTTTTGTTTTCATCATTTTTTTATTCCCGCTTTGCGTCCTCTAATAACAACACAAAAAGTTCGTTCGTTGTGTAAGTGCATCAGTGTTACGACAACAACACGTAATATATCAAGGAATCATAAAAAGTTGATATCGATCAGATCATTATGTAAGTAACTTGTTTTACATTTCATTTGTTTTCGCCATTTTTTATTCTCACTATGCGTCATCTAATAACGACTCACAAAGTTAGCTATCTTAGTGCATCAGTGTTACGATAACAACACGTAATATATCAGGGACAGTTGACCAAACGATTATGTAAACATGACAAAACAACACAGGAATACTCTAAACACTTAAAAACTCAAGTTACTTGAGATTTGGTCGTGCTAATTTTAATAAAACTTGCATTATTAAAATTTAAACTTGAAATCCTCCTACAAGTAACTTATTACAATGATGTAAGCACTGTGTGTTAGGCTGAAATAAATGTCATTGCTGTGTTATTTAAGACGGTAGATACTAAATGCATCATAAATGTTTTGACAGTTGCTTGTGGCAGCTGGTATCTGTAATATCTCGTGAGCGACTCAAATTTTTGATACTTCAATTAGGGTTTGACAATTTGAACTGTCATCATCCAAAGGTCTATTTCTACGATGATGATGGTGATAGTCCTCTAAATAAGAAGGCCAATCAGACAATTGGATGGTTATGGAAATTTTTTTGTTGTCATTCGATATATATCAGTGGGGGGTTAGAGGAGGAGGAGTTAGTAAGTTAGTCCCGAATGGGTCTAAAAGCTATCCATAGCCCTAAATCCCAAATGCCTCTGCCGAGGCTCGAACCCCGGTCTCGCTTGTGGGAGGACAAGGAGATAACCGCTAAGCTACAAGACCTTGGTTGATGGTTATGCAAAATTTGAATAAATCTCTTTTGGGGATCTCTCATAAAAGCCTTCACTAGTTTAAAGCCATTTTCTTTTGTTCTTTATTGATCTTTCTTTTACTTCAGGACTAGAATTAAAAGAAAAAAATTACCACCGCATTTAAAAAAAAGTCCACTACTAAAAACCAAAAAACAGAAAGAAAAAATACAATAGAAAGGTTGGTTCAATGTATCAAGAGAAATTGGAAATTTAATTTCTTTTAGCATAACGCTAAAAATGTTTAACAAAACTATAGCAAGAATTTCAAGTAATTAAGCTGTCGATCTTAGTGAACGGCCTTCATTGACTTAGATAAATTTGACGGGGTCTTTGGTTGCAAATGGAGTGTCAGCCAAGTGATAAGCAACCGGCCGGTAATCTTTGCACCAAGTGGTAGTTTCAAACTCCACCCGTCCTTGTCCCTTCCCCTACTGATAGTCTTAACACATTAACTTACACCCTATTGCCATGTTTTTAATTTTAAAAAAATGTTCATATAAAAAGAAAAATGCCCATTGGAAACAAGTCTTGATGCTCGACTAAACATTGAGATTTGACTTTTTGAACTGTCATCATCAAAAGGCCTAATTGTTGGATCCAACAAGGTGATGATGGTAATGGGTCCTATGTAAAAAGCCAATCAGACAATTGGATGCTTATGGGAGAGTTGAACAGATTTGGAGGGAGTTGTTTTGGTCTAAGAACTGGTTCCCTATGATTCTGGGAAAGGTTGGAAATATCTAGGTTTGACTTCAACTGGCATCATATATCATATTAGTACATCTCTTTTCCCTTAACCCCACACGCTTTGGATAATGCAACTTGACTGAAATTGATTCAAATGGAAATTCTATTTTTAGTGGGCGTGGAGAACTACATCCCACCCATTCAATAAAATAAAATAAAAAAAAGGTTTTGGAAGAGTGTTGGAGGACTTCCGTTCATAATATTCTCTGCGTACTTGTGAATGTTAGAATGGATAACTAGATTTCTGGATTGGATTACGTATATAGGATTCAGATAGACGTTGTTAAGTAAATAAAATTAAAATTGATTACGTTGAGATTGTGACTAGATATGGGAGGTTATCCCAAGGATTACGACGGAATGTGGGAGGTTAATTATCCCGAGATAATGAATAATGAGAGGTTATCCCAAGATGGAGGGACGTTATCCCGAAATCATGAATGGTGGTCAACTAAGGATTGCTGGAGCGGAACCCTAAGTTATGACATTGCGTGATTACTCATGAATATAGGCATTATAAGGTGTTTTGTATTATAGTATTGAGTTACGGTTTATATACTCTCGTGGGTTTGGTTAATCCCTCATGGGCTCAGTGGTTTGGTTAGTCTTTGGGGAATTCATCCTTGTGCAGATTGATGAACCAACCTAAGTAGATAACTTAGGCCGTTTTATCGATGCTCCTGGTTAAGCCAGTCAAGGTGGGAGTACTTGAATGATGAATGATCATAGTCTTGGTGGTTAAAATAGGAGGATGTTCTATTGTTCTCAAGGCCGAGAACTTAGATAAAACATAAGTTAAATGCTAGAAAATGAAAACTGTTGCGTGTTTACATTTTTGTACTGCTTTTCAATCATATATGATTTGTGCTTAGCTATAGTGTAAGGGTCAGTGGGGTAAGAGTTAGCTATTGAGTAAATTATCAATTATGATGTTATTGTTGGCCCTGACATATTACACCATGTAACAAAGAAAAAGGCAGGGAGTCATACTACTAGCCGGAGATCCAGATGGAAGAACAAATACCAGAAGAGAGCTGAGATCTGAACATGAACAACTAAAGAACCCCACTACCTTTATTTTCTTGTCGAATAAATGTAATTTAATTTCCAAGTTATTGTAACCGAATTATGATAACCATTTTATTTCACTGCTTAATAAATTAAATCCTTTATAAATATATATTTTACTATTACATAATGCTTCCAAATTTTGGGGCGTTACACTAAGGAGCCATTCCACTAACTTTTGGCTTTTGGGCTTTTTTGTTTTTTTTTTTTTTTTTTTTCGTCATACGATAAACATCAGCGAGGGATTAGAAATTAGTGGGTTAACAACCAAAGAGAGTTCGAAGTCTCTCCATATATTCGAACTTCAGACCTTCCCCACAAAAGACAAGGGATACAACCAGATGCATATTAGGTAATGTATAGTTAATGTATATGACGAGAATAGTTTGCCTTGAAGAACGTGAAAAGTCAAAAAAGCCCAAAAACCGCTTAGTGGAACGCCCCTAAGTGATTGGTAAATGTGCCTACATTATATGGTACCACATGCTCCAAAATTAACAAGCTTAAGGTTTAGATGCATTTGACTTGACTAAATTTTGTGCTTCTTCCATACGTTATTTCCTAAAACAATACAACAGTGCTAGATATCCAGAATATTTACCTAAAAAGTGAAATCAGTGACTTAGATCTAGTGAATATGAGCCACAATTTGACTTCTTGGGTAACTATGCCGGGTACTTAGCATTTTCCAAAATCATATAAAATATATCAAATTCAACGGTTAGTCAAAGGTACCTCTTCTTATTCTAATCAAATTTCCCTGCATTGCAATGAGTTTTCTACTAGTACATAAGCTAAATGTAGACAAAGGAGGACTCATTGGTTGGTTCCTCAATTACCTTATTTTCCTCTTCCATGGCCTGTGAATTTTCACCTTTCTTGAAAGCCTAATTTAGACAATAAGGATTTCTAGAGAACAAAAACTGAAAAAGCTTCAAAAAGGAAAGGGAAAAATAATAAATTAGAGGGAACAACAGATAAATGAATCTTCGTTTATCAGGCAAACCAATCCCCATCCATGCCTTCAATCTCCCCGATGTCCATGCTGCATGTGTAACAAAGAAGAAGAAAGAGAAATAGAATTAGCAACCTCATGATCTTTAACAACGCTTGAGTCGGGTGTGGGTAAGTTTGGCCGACACTTGAGTCATATAAAAAATAAACACTTGCGAACGGATCAAGCTTTTTTTTTTTGTTGAACAAACTTGATCCGTTCGCAAGTGTACCCTGTATTAGTCTTATTTTCCTTCTTACAAGAACTTTGGATGTATTTATTTGAAGTTGTTGATTGGACTATTGTGATAAATGGGCCGGGCTAACTGGGCCTTACCAATATCACTCAAAGTAGACCAAAAAACATGTGTGGACTTGAAATCTAAACAAACCGTTTCACAAAGAGCCCACACAAACGAGCGTTTCGACTAAATAATCGATCCAGATTATTTTTTTACCTTTGTTAAAAAAAATGGCGTTTGTTAGTTTTTGCGTCAATTATTTTATGAATTATTGGTTCGTCTTGATGAGAGGAATCTAAAAAGTAAAAAAAGTCTGTCTATTTTGGGTTATTTTTATTTTTAGTGAACTTTTTAAAGATTTTAATCATAATTTTTTTGCCTTTTAGATTCCTCTCATTGAGACGAAGCAATAATCCAAAAAAAAATCGACGTGAAATTGATAAATGCAAATGAATAAGGACATAAAAATAATGTGGCTCGATGTGGCTCAATTATTTAGCCAAAAACACCCCAAAGTAGGCTTCCTTCCCATATAAACAAGACCACAGCTCCAAGGTATAGTCTGTTGGTGATTTTCCTCCCTACACAATAGACCAGGTTCGATTGGGGTTAAGCTAGAAAATAATTTCTCATAAATTCCTTGGTCTCGGAGTAGATGGCTTGCCCTTCAACGAACCGGGGAGTAGAATAATGGAGTTGACAGTCGAAAAGAAAAAGACAAAAATCTATTTGGCTCGTAAGAAATAGAAAATGCCCAATCACAACAACAATGTGCAGGCTTCTAGGAAAGGGGATTGTACCACCAGTTTGTGTTTTGTGGGCACAAGCAGAGTTCATTTTAATGATCAGAATTGTTCATCGCGTGGAGTTCATCGAGAATATTAACCTATCCAAAGCCATAAAAATTGGATGCCGATTACTAATACATGTGTAAACTGAATTTACCTATGGTAAAAATCGGTTTGGTGGATTTGAGTCTGTGTGGCTGGATCCATATTTATAAACATAAATACACTCTGAACAGGTACTAATCGGCATCCGATTTTTATGATTTTTGACATGAATAAAGTTCTCAATGAGCTCCACAAAATGAACAGTTTTAATCATTCAAACGAACCTGCTCGTGCTCGCAAAAACCCGAAGTTTAAGATGCAGTTACAACTCCACTCCCCTCATGGAATTAATTGATGCATAAGAAGGGATAAAAATACATAAATAAAGAGATAAACACTGCAGCATTGGCAGAGATTAGATGACATAGGAACAGAAAACATCTCTATGTTTTATTCCCTGCAGCATAAAAAATATTTACCAATGGGGGAAAATAAAAAATTAAAGAAAGAGATTAATAGTAATACACCCTCCGTCTGTGTTTGTTGGTCCATTTTCAGCATACGTATCATATTTTCAATTCTTTATATCTTTCAATTTATAATGAGTTTCATTATTTTAAAATTTTCGTATAATAGAACTAATTGAGAGCTATCAAATAAGATCCATATTTCATATTTTTAGAAATTCGTAGTGAAAAATATGTACAATTTGTCAAGGTGTGTGGACCGTGGAATAGTGAAAATGGACAAACGAACACAGACGACGGAGGGAGTAATAAGTAGAAGCACTTACCAAGGCAAGGCAGGATCTTGGAAGGAGTCATCTAAGCAACTTTGATCATTTGCAGTATTCAACCAGTCCGGGAATTCAACCATGACCTGATCAAATGGATCCTCCTCCTTGTCGTTGTCGTTGTTGTTGTCGTCGTCGTCAGGCTTAACCCAATTTGGCCCAATCTCCTCAGTATTCTTGAAGAACTTAAACCACCAAGCTGATGTGAACAAATTTACGGTATCGTTCCATTCCATCTGGTGTTGTTCTCCCATCCATCTCATCTGTTCCATCATCTCTTCATCATCCATTCCATGATGATGTTCCATCCCTACTAACCCTCCTGCATTTATCCCAATATTATTGCCTCCATTAATATCAGAGGGATTATTCCCCTGTTGTTGCTGTAAAATTGCTGCTGAATTGTTGTTAGGGGATGGAGATGTTGAAGATGATGATGAAAATGAAGGGTTATGATGGTAGAGATTTGCTTCCAAATTGGTAAAGTCTTGAATGTTGAGATTCAATCCTAAGGGTCTTTGGTTAGGAATCCCAAGATAATTGAGATTTCCTGTGATGGGTGGATGAGAAATTTCATTGTAATTATCCGGGAAAGAGTAAGGATTTGGTGATGAGAAAGAAGAACAAGAGTAACCCGATTTCGCGAAATTGGATTCAGTACTGCAGTTGGTGCTGCTGGATGGGTAAACTCTGCGGTTCCTCCGACATTTCGTCTTTCCTTGCAGCAATGATGATTGCTGAGGAGGTGGTGGTGGAAGATGTAGTAATGGTTGGGGTGACGGTGGTGGTGGTGGTGCCGATTGCGGCTGCCCGGTGGCTTGTTTCATGGAAGCTCTGTGAAACTTAAGGGCAGTGACAATTTCCCTTCTAGCTTCAGCCATATTCAAAAGCCTCTCTTGGTAAGGCCTGGTAGTGTGAAGCCTCCTCCTAACTTGCTTCTTATGCTGTTGTATTGCTTGAGTTGGTGCTGGCTGAAGGGATAACTGTTGTCCCCCATCATCTTCACTCATGACTTCCTCACCCAATCCATCCCCATGTTTACCTATACCAATTTTTATTTTATGGGCAAAAAAAAATTTCATTCGTCACAAGGATAAAAAAAAATGAACAGTCCTTCTATTGTCAGCGCAATGAGCGGACAATAGAAGTACTCTTTTACCAGTAAGAATGCTCTTTGACCGATAAGAGTGACCTGGTAAGAATACACTTACCAGTCAAAAAACACTCTTATCGTCCGCCCATTGGGGAGACAGTAGAATTTTCCAAAAAAAAAAAAGAATTAGTACAACAAGGAGAGTGTTTACCTACACCATTGATGTCCGGGGTAGGGATGTCTTTGTTTTTAGAGGAAGTAAGTTGTTTTACGAGGCTACGAATGTAAGCACCAGATAGGTTAGAATGAGAATGAGGATTATGAGGAGGAGGAGGAGCAGCAGCTTCCTCTTCCTCTTTCACCTTATTATGTAAATCAACTTTT
This sequence comes from Gaultheria prostrata, assembly GCA_036023075.1. Classification (NCBI taxonomy): domain Eukaryota; kingdom Viridiplantae; phylum Streptophyta; class Magnoliopsida; order Ericales; family Ericaceae; genus Gaultheria; species Gaultheria prostrata. The sequence goes on along the minus strand of JAXBDA010000357.1, from coordinate 61,836 downwards.
ACTATTTCCATCCCTACTTTCTTGCTCCCACCTGCCCTTGATGATCTCCCTCTCATCTCCCCCTCCCTTTCTCTCTGTATTTGTTTGTGGCTTTACTGAAAATATTTGGAATTCTGGGGGGTAATTTGGTCGGTTGGGAGATTATAGGATTTCCTGTGTTTTTTTTTTCTCTTCAGAAGCACAAAGTACAGAATGCAAGGACATGGATCCTATACGGAGGGGTCTCATGGGTGCTATAAATAGCTGGGGCTGACACTGTAGGGTCTTAACTTCTTTTGGATTTTTTCCTGTTTTGGCAAAACAAAGGTTGTTGGAGTACCATTTTAGTTAAAACTTCCATTTACTAGTTGGTAGAAGATTGTGTGTTCCTGATTACTTGTACAGATTTTACTGCAAATTGGTTAAACATGGCATAAGGGAAGAAAATCTGCTCTGGCTTTAATTGGAATGACCGCTAGTGGACGGGGGAATTAGGTCATTAAGGATTAGTTGAGTATGTGTAAATTGATCCGGATAATCTAAGTAATAAAAAACAATGAAATGGAAATCTGGCGTTCAAATAGTCGAACTGGTGCGTCACAATAGCGAGGGGCATCTCAACCACTGCCAATCGAAATTACATATTTCGTGTGCACGAGCGGGAGCGCAAGCCTGAAAGCAACTTGGAAACACATCCTCCACGTACTAAAATCCATGAGAGCAAGGATTGAGAGTGCAAGCATAGTGACAGGATTGAGAGCGGCAGCGAGGGGTATTTTGAAGGATTATGTGACTAAGCTGCCAATCCATTGATTTTCCTTTTTGTTATCTAAGGGGAGAAATTGGGAGGAGGCGTTCAAACTTTAAACCTTCACCAAAGATTAAGAATTCATTACCTGCCCTCCTAGGCATCTTCGATTTTCCCTTTTCCCTACTTGAAATTACAACAATTGACTGTTTTGCTCCAGTTTTTATTAGGCTCTCTCCGCAAGTAAGCGGTGAGATTGAGTCCTCCCAATTAATTGTAGTATGTGTAAGCTGGCTCGGACACCCGAGTTATCAAAAATTACAACAATTGACTCATCACTCAGGTGGGGGACACCAGCTAGCACTACCCCAACCACCTTCACCACATTTACCACCATGAGAAACTGCGAGAATGAGAGACCAATAAAATCAAAGGGGCAGTTTAGGCATTGAATGCTTAATGGCTGGCTGCATCATCCAGCACCTTTTCTGTAAGCTTGTGGCCCTGGGACCAGGCTTTCATTCATATAATTAAACGTCAGCAGAAGACTATAAGCAAAAGAAAACACAAAAAATAAAAACTGACAGAAGAATCTCCACTATTTTGCTGTTGTAACCTTTCCCACCCAACATGGTTATATAATTTAAGAGAAAAAAAAAGAGAGGAAAATCCAAAAAAATTCTGTTTAAATTGTGCAACTTGATAAGTCTGTTGGATGAAAAAACAGAGAACTTGGACCTCTTGCATAATGCATTTACACTGCTTGTTAAAGACAGAAATGGTCCATACTTTCCTCTCTTTTCATTTTCAATTTTCTCTACTTACATGCAGGGACCAAATTAGGATTTGGTACTCGAGACGACCGTGTAAGTAAGTTTTCTTTTTTTTTAAACAATTTTGAAATGATGATTTATCGTCTTGGTATTTAAATAGTGTCTTAAAAGTTAAAACACATAAAACCTTACAAAACCTATAAATTTTTCACGTTTCATAATAAAATCAACTGTCGGAGATACTTTTAGAGATCTTACGTGTAACCTTGCTCTTTGCTTAATTTGCTATATGTATTGAAGTTCCTCAATCCTCACATTCTATACTTCTTATAATACTAATTAACAAATTGGATATAAACATTTTCAACTCGTAAGGAATGCGAGTAGCTTGGTTCATATGGTGTTCTACACTTCTACTCCTTGTGATCCCCCTAACTCCGCGATGTGTAATATGTGATGCTCTTACCATTTTCGCGAGCGAAATAAAATAAAAAAACCGCAGAATGTACAAAGCATACAAATACATCAAATGCTAAAATCCAACTCTGGTTTTTGACCAAAAAAAAAAATCCATGGATAAGATGAATTGGAGTGAGAAGCATTGTGATCAAACCGCATGTGAATGGACAGAATTTGGATAACAAGTGTGGAGTGAATATTTAGCTCTTTGTGCGTGTGAGTTGCGGGTCTACATGCGGATATTTGAAGGTTGTTAGTTGTTGCTCAACCTTAAAATTTGTAGATTGATTGAGGATAAAAATTTGAAGAGTCAGCTGATTTTTGAAAGTTTTGTTGTGATCTTAAAATATGACTGAACTTTCAAACGAATCTCGATAAAACTGTTTACTGTACTAGAATGTGAAAAAACGAACAGACTAAACAGTCAAAATAGGGAAAGACTAGAATGTAACCAAGGGCTTGCAGCCTAGCGGTTTTCTCCTGTTTTTCCCACAAGCCAGATCAGGATTCGACCCTTGGCAAAAGCGTTTGGGGTTTAAAGCTATGGATGGCTTCTAGACTTCATCTGAACTAGTTCACTAACTGCCTACGTTGATGTATATCGAATGCAAAAAAAAAAAATACGGAAAGACTAAAAAGACGGATGAAAGACAAGGAAGGGAAAAATAACATACTGGAAAACAGGACCACCCTTGGCGGCAAGGACGGATCCAGGAGTTCAACCCAGTGGGAGCACCTTATTAATTATAATCGTAGAATTTTTTTCCTAATCAACGATTTTGCTAAATTAAAACATTCATTATGGACTGTAAAGTTTATAGTGCATAGTTTTTATAAAAAAGATCGAAAAAAGCACACAATCTTAGACAAAACTTTTAGAGTATGGTTTGCGTTGACATTGACAAGTCTTTAGAAGGATCGAGATGGTTTTATTAATGATTTTTTAAAAAATAAATTCTCCACGACGATTAAAAATAAAGAAAATCAAAAGAGAAATCTTCAAATAAATAAACAATTTATAAACTCATAATCGTAAATGAACCGGCCAATGAAAATTCAAGCACAATCCTAAAGGTTGAAATCATTGAGATTGTGGAAAGTAATGACAATGGGTAAAGGAAGTTAAACGGTTATAAACCATATGCGGACACAACTTTTGAAAGGGCACAACACGGCTCATTTAGCTTCGTGTCAACTCTGTTTCGTGCCGTGTCGTGTTGTGTCGACCTGTTTACTAAACCGTATCGTGTCATTTCTTAATCGTGCCTTGCCATGCTGGCCCGTTCACTTAATCATGCCGGATCGTATCATGTCATTTTTTAATCGTATCATGCCATGTTGTGCCCTTAATTCTGCATTTAGTTTTGAGCAGGGGTTGAGCGGGACACATGCTCCCGCGTGACCTCCCTTAGATCCATCCCTCTATATAAGTGTGTAGACTAAATATAATATTATACTACATAATTATGCTAAATACATAATATTAATAAAAAAATCTAGTTTTGAGCGGGAGTTGAGGAGGGGCACGTGACCCCGCCTGACCCCCTTAAATCCGTCCCTGCCCTTGGATTTACCCAGCGGAAGGGGAAGGTTTACTAGTGGGTCAGGCCGGTGGTTGCTTTGGATTATTCGGAGATTTTTACGCTCTATAAGTGGATCTTTTGTCAATAAATAAAAAAATTTATTACTGGAAAACAGGTCTGACTGATCAGTAGTAGTAATAGTACAGTGGATAACATCAAAGCGACGCATTGATTTTTTTTTATTTTTATTTTCTTATTATTCTAATGGGTGGAAACCTAGTTCCACCAATCCCCTTCAGCCGCAGAACAGAGGGTCCCTTTTCTCAGCCACTAAACCAAAAGAATGGAAAAAAGAAAGGGATTCGATGAATGACATTAACCCCACCAAACCCACTAGCACAACTTTGACAATACCTCAAAGATTTAAATATTGACCCCTGCCTAGCGTATCAATTACCCTCTCGGTGCGTCTTTGTTGGTCCATTTTTAAAATTCGTGTTATATCTTATTGCCCATGTATATTATGCAAAGTTCATAAGATCATGTATATCATTATAAATTGGAAAATATGAGCAATAAAGATGACATGAATTTAAAAAAATAAACCAAAAATGGGGACAGAGGGAGCATTTCGTAGCGATTTTTTGCCTTCCGGTACTGCTAAACCCGGCTATATCGACGGTATCAAAAATTCACATCTGTATCGGGCAATTCTAACAACGTATCACCATATTGGCGCCATTCACAACTTACTAGTGAAGGTGTTCACTTGAACACTATGAGAAGGCCAGAACTCCCAGCCAAGTATGTATATACATGTAATATTTTTTGTTTTATTTTAGTTTAGTCATTTTTTAACATCCAACCTAAAAATATTTGAACAAGATACACATAAATATTTGAACACCTACCCCCAAAAAATTGAAAAACTATTCACAAAAAAATCAACCTACAAACCAATTTAATGTAAATAACCCAATTAAAAGCCATAGACAGCTCTATAGCTTCCCATAGATGGTTAATTGAACAACCTAAACTCTTTCACATTTCATATTACATGTAATAATTTTATCTCGGATTTGTTTGAACAGTTAGTCCTACACTATAAACATCCATCAATCCATGAAATTCACAATTAAACACCTAATATGTTAACTCAAAACTAAGCACACACTCTTAATGACAAGAATTAAAAAAAATAGAGAGAAAATTATCTATTTGTATTGATAATGTGCTTTGGCTTTTTTCTAAACAACAATCAATTCTATATCTCCAAAAATAGGAGCATATAAAAAAAAAACTCCGTGTAAAGCACTTCGCCACAAAATTTCCTACAATAAAAATAAATAATTTATGCACCGGTTTAATTTTGTTTGTATGGCCTAAAATATAGAATTTGCTGAGAACATGCAATTGTGACATCTTATGTATTTTCGTATAAAAAATTTGTGTATATATTGCTAGTTAAATTCCTGATCAGGCGCCACTTATCACCCTCTATCCAATTTTTTGCCCTCTTCATGCACGGCCACTAAGGCCGCTTCTAGTTGTTCTGGAGTGGATGGTTCGGCGCAAAAAATAATTTTTAAAATTTACGATTGCTACATCCGATCCGAGTCCCGTTTCGTATCTCCCTCTCACCTTCAAACCCCATTCACACCTCTCCGGCAAGCTTCTTGACTTGTTTATCCTTTTATGATACGATGTGAAAACGGAATAAAGCTCTCAGTCCAGTCACTCTCCGGTCCGATCTTGTTTAGGCTTTTATAGATTGTTTAAGGACCCATGCTGATGATCAGAATCGTTTTTAAAGCTCGTTAAATTAATTATTCACATACAAATTGTGTTTCATTAAATATAGCTAGGTAGCTCTATATATGAATAAAACAGAACATAACACAGTAGCTAACATACAACAACAATCCAGTAAAGAAAAAGTATGCACGGTTAGGATAATCATGGTGGATACTCCAATTGAAATAGATCTATTTATTAGAATGATGTTTGGCGTTGGGTAATTTTGGACCATTTCATGAGAGTCCAAATTTGTTCAGCCTCGTCCAAAGAGGGTGAACAAAACCCTCATAGGTCCGGTCCCGACGTCAATGATCGGAACCGTTCATGTTGTTTGGAACGATTTTCTAGGAGGGCATACAAAAAATCAGCTAAATCGGACCGCGGAAAGTGGTTGAGTTTTGAGCTTAAAATATCTATTTTTTGTTCTTTAAACCTAAAGAAGAAAAATCTGGGCTTTTGAGCTCAAACCTCAACCATTTTCCACCGTTGGATTTAGCTTAATTTTTGCATGCCCTCCTAGAAATTTTTTCTGAACAACATGAACGGTTCCGATCATTGACGTCGAGACCGGAGCTAGGAGGGTTTTATTCACCCTCTTTGGGCGAGGGTGAACAAATTTGGACTCATTTCATGATTGACTAAACTAAATGATTAGCTATTGTTGTGATTTAATTACTAATGACTTTGGCGGATTGATTTTTAAAGCAATGTTATTTCAGTAAGACAAGTTTTTCATAATTTTTTTTTCTATAGATTATGAAATCAATCTATATTATTCGCATAAACAAAGCTGATACTAAAACAGAAGAGACTTCTCATTAATTATTTCTTCTACATGATATATTTTTTAAAATTATGTTAATTGGGCACCAAATAATTAAACTAAATTTTAAACTATAAAATCTTCTCGATGAGCTGTAAAATGAACTATTCCGAAAAAGAAAATAGTTTTGGAATATGACCTAAAAAATTGAAACAGCATGATCCAGTTTTTCTCCGTAATTGGAGAAGAGCCAGTTGCTTAAAGGAACATACAAAATGCTTAATGTTCTCAGCCGTTGGAAAAGTTTGGTCTGGTATTTTGACGGTACGTGTGCACTTATGCACAACACGAATGATGTCTGTCCAATATTAGGCTCGGATCAGTTCATGTGATCTGAATGATTCATGTTTTTAGGCTGTTTGGCCATTTATTTTTTGCATTTTCCGATTCTACTTATAGGTGTTTAGGGGTTGTCCCTCAAAATGCATTATCCGATAATGAGTTCTCTATTTTTCACTTTAGAGAATAGAAGTCAAAAAAGGGGTGTTAAGCTACTTTTTACATTCTCTACTTGTAAAATGCATTTTGCATATTTCTCTAAAACACTGCATCCAAATTCAAAACACATTCTGACCATAAATTAAAAGGCCAAAAAGCAAAAAAATTGAAAAGCTGAAAAGTAGGCTCCGAAACACCCCAAATTATTATCTTTGTTAACTAAATGGTGATTCTAAAAAAAATTACGCTTGATCGGACATGGAAAACTACAAGATCAGAAGATTTGAAACACATTAGTCTCAATAACAATCCAATGGGCGCAGATAGGGGTGCAAACTAGCCGAGTTGAGCTTTGAAGTGCTCCAGCTTGGCTTGTAAACTAAGCAAGCCTAATTCGAGCTCGAGCTCGGCTCGTTCAAAGATGAGACGAGCCTCGTAACAAGCTAAGTCCGGTTCAATAACTAAACGAGTCCATAAGCGAATCGAGTTTTTTCCTACCGAGCCAAGTATTGGAGTTCTGAGTTCGTGTAATAAATGAGTTTAAAACTTGAGCTCAACATCTGCTTAATTATTAAACGAGTCGAGTCTCAAACTACTCGCGAGCACCTCGGTTACGAACCTATAGCTTTGTTGCATAAACCAAGGTTTTAAATATCGGTTTTGCGACATGTAACGGTAACGGTTTTGGTGTAGCGGTTTCAATAGTATGGAACGTTACGTAACGAGAATCGAGTGAAGCGGTCGTCAATTTTTAAAAACCATTTTTGATAAAAAATAATTTTTAATTGCTTAAATAACCCGTAATGGTCAAGTATCGGTTGTAACAGTCGGGAACTGGTCCGTGAATCGAATACGGACCGATACATAACGGGAACCGGCCAATACGCTTGTGATTTTTCCTTCTCACTAGTATACCGGAGTGTAACGGTATCGGAGAGGCAAAAAACCGTTACGTAACGGCCGATACGCTACGTAACGGCTGGTATTTAAAACCATGGCATAAACACAACACACATTATCTGGAAAAAGATCTAGAGCCAATTTGGGAATAAAACTACTTTGGGTACACTATTTGTGTATACCAAATGTACCCTAGAATGCGTGGCACCCGCTTTGGTATTCCATAAAAATTATCGGAGCAGTTCAATTTGTTTAAAATAAATTTTTAAGTGTTCCTATAAAAAATAAGCTCACTTTGATATCGGTAAGGGCTTAATCGATATTTCGTTCAAATCCTTGACAGAAAATTAAACCAAGAATTGATCAAGCTCTTTTCAAAATTTAACGAAACTAATTTTTTGCACGTATCCTTAAACCATATTCGGGTGTGCCACTAACTTGGTTTTTTTGGTTTTTTATGTGAGAGCTCGTAATACGCGTTAACTTTTTATGATTTTTTATGTGATGTATTGTGAGGGGCTGACCTGTCTAGAAAAACATAATAAGTTGACTTTTAATTTTTTAAGTCAATGGAATGGAGCAAGAAAGTTATCGGCTTTGATTATTTATGTGGAATCCCAAAAATGGTTCCACACGTACGAGTGTACATTTTGTGTACAACAAACAAATAATGTACTCGGACTATTAATTTTGACAGTGATTTTTCTTTTATGGGATTCAGGCCCTTATTTAAGGGGGTTGTGGGACCGCCTGCGGGCAAATAAGGGACGTGATGTGATGTGACCAATGGTAATCAACGGCTGCTTTTGATCTACTGCTGGGTGCGGGATTCTGCTCTGCTGAAACAGACGACACGTGGGCTGAGACCTGAATCTCCAATCAGAGTCGACTTTGCCACGTGGGAACCAATGAAAGGGACAAGATGTAGGCAGCGCACGTCTGCCCAAATCCGAAAAGCCTTCAAAGCCCCATTTACGGGTGGTATGGCCACCTCCACCTTATTGCATTTTCAAGTGTACCGTGCATTTTCATATTTTGTAGCAAGTCCACGAGTTCGTGTCAAAATGACATTGTCAAAAATTTTACACAACTGATTACGTTACCAAAAAGCGTAAAAATTAATAAAGTTGTCTCTGTTTCAGTATCGTTTTGGCACAATCTCAAATATAGATCATTGAATTAAATTGAACTGAAATTCCAAAATAAATTTAAATACTTGGATGAAGTGAGAAAATTGCAATAGCTATCTTGAGTGCTAAATTTGGCACCAAATATAGTATTAGCCATTATTTTGTTTCAATAAAGGGAATTGGGTAATGGCAAGGGAAATGGCAATCGAGTGGGCTAGGTTCTAAGCTTTTTTTTGGTTTATAAAATTCATTCCTTCAAAATTCATTACAAATACTAACCTAAAAATGTAGAATTCAAAAAGTACCTCCAAATGAATTTTATTTTTTTTGTTCTAATTATATTTCCACACACAAAGGTTTCTGTGAAATCTACCATGCACATTTGATCTACACAATTTTAGAACTTTGTGAGAGATTACAATCTACAATCAAGAATTTAAAAATAATTAACTCTCAAACAGCCCCTTAGAAAGATAGAGCTTTTTCTTGGAAATTAGATCTGCTCTGCTCCTTTTAGTAGAGAGGACCGTCATGTTTCGTGTCACTTCTATGATCGGGATCGTTCATTTTTTAAAACTTTACCAGGTATTTCAATCACATCGAAACTCATATTTATCGGATATTGTTGGATAAGTTTTCGAAACGCATTTACTTTGTTAAAAAAATAAAGTTTGAAATAGGAAATACAAACTAGTTCATGTTCCGCGACTTTAGATGTGTTCAAAAATGGTATCCGGTTTATCATTTCAAACTTCATTTTTACATTAGAATCATATCAAAAAATGTATATGGTTTACTTTCGGCTTTCGCTGTTAGTAATATACGAGTATTTTTTAACTTTTGGGCAATGCATTCGGATTTTTGAATTCGTCGCCGATGTTATCTTGGCTACTGGAGGCTTGTCCGGTCCTTAACTTCGATCTTTTTAGAATTTGTTTTATGCGTCAAAGTATTATTCTTTCTGGCATATGAAAGAGGTTAAAGTGTCTGTTACGAACTTACTGAATTACCATCCTCAGATGGTGCATGCAGAGGCTCGCACTCTGCTGATGGGCTCTGCTAATGGTTAATAAACTCCTCAAGGGTAGTCACTTTCTGCTATTAGTAGGGCATGTGGCCGTGGGACCATTTGTTTTTGGGTATCTTTATACTACCTAACAAATAAGATACACAGAGGGAGGGAGAAGGAGAGTTTCTAGAACTATTTTGCTAGAGCGTGTGTATATGTGTATAGTTGTGTGTCTTTCATTTTCCTTCTAGACTGAAAAAGTGTAGATGGATAAACGAGTCGAACCGATTCGATCGGAGTTGTTTAGGCTCGATTTGAAAATTTAAAGGGATTTCCAAATATATTTGTATTTGGCATATTTGTCGGGCGAGCGAATCTCATACGAGATTAATTTAAACGAGTCGATCATAAGTAGTTTGAATTTTTTAACACATAAGACTTTTTCAAATAAATAGGGACCAAAACCCTATCCTAAGACATGCAACTTGCACCGACCAAAACCCAATCCTATCTAGCCGTGATCTAACCCAGTAAGAAAGGAGAGGACGGATAACGGATTTTTAGCTTTAGGTGATTCTGGCCAATTGTACTATCCGCACATATTGGTGGGAAAGATGATTCAAACCGTTCATTTTTTTTAAACTATTTTTTTTTTGGGCAATATTTGTAAGAACAAAAAAAACAGGTTAATCAGATATAGTTAAAAGCTATTTCAGAATTCATAGGGCGAATCTGAGTGGTTCACCCTTCAACTTCTAAAAAAACTCTTATCGCTATTCGATTGAGCTGATTTTTTACAAATCAATAATAAAAATAGATCGTGCGAACATACTTTCAAATTCTGGCCCTAGCTAGCAGTCTATGTACATCAAGGTGGGGGTGACCAAAAAATTTAAAAAAAGTTTCGGTCCTGTTTTCTTTTTCTTTTCTTTTTTTCTTTACAAGAAGGCTATGTAACACGAAACAGCTCATCGGAGGCCACGTATTGGTGTTAGACACCGGCGCTCTCTGGACACATGTCCAACACTGAAATCCAAATTGTCTTATTTTTTCCCAATGTTTTTGGTTCGGATAATCCACAGACACTCTGAAAAATGCTTCGACCACTCTAAGAACAATCAGAATATATGTCGGGGTGTTAAACAATATAGTAGACACTTGTTAAAGCTTAGAGAAGCCTTTCTCTTCTTTTTTTTTTGACATTTGATGACTTAATAATAATAAGGACAAAAATACATGGTGAAACGTATTTTTTTTAGAATACTTTCGTGAACGATGCAATGATACATAAGGTTGGAGGTATATATGCTATTAGAGTCTTTTTTATTCATATAATTGAATAAAATATTTCATAATACATATCCCCATGTATCGAGTCCTACAATTTTTTCAAATTTGTGTGTCGGAGTGTCAGTTTCGTGTTCTTCTCTCGTTGTGTGTCAGTGTCGATGCTACGTAGCAACCAAGTATTCGGTTCGGCTTGTGCACACCTCAAATAATCTGGGGAGATCAATCACACGATTCTATTCTCTTTCCAAACACATACAAACAGAAGTGAGAGGGAAATCATCAAGGGTAAGAGTATGTATTGCAGATTAGGTAAAAGAGGATTTTACATAGCTACCTAATACAGTCATACAATCACTTTAACAAGTGCAATTAAAGACACTACCAAGGCTACAACACAGAACACCACCATGATATTCACTATGTCTTTCAGATTAACCACTTTCACTTCAATGACTTCAACATGAGCATCGGAATTTTTGACCGATTCCACCTCTGGTGCCACATCTGGGTTGGGTTGGTCATACCCAATTGGATTGCACCAATCCCAAAATTTACATTTTCCTTTGTCCTTCTCCTTTGGACACCCGTAGTAGAGCCTTCCAGGATTCTTCTCAGATTCTGAAATGTACACAGCAGCTCTCAAGCGACACAGACATTTCTCGTTTCGAAATCGAGGGTAATGAGTTTGAATGCTCATGTTGCTTGAACTCGACATTACCGTGTTGACGAAAATTATACAAACAAAATTAGTTGTTGATAGAACCACTTTCTAATTTCAAACATTATGCATCATGCATGTATCATCTGAATCAATATATAACCTTCTATGTACACAAAAAAAAGTACATATTTATAGCACTAAACAAGTTCATTTCATTCCTGAAACAAAAGGGGGAAGGCAAAATTCCAATTAAACTACCGGAAATTCTCTCAAATATAGAGATTAGAGTAGTACAAATCAACCTAATTTACAGCATCACCACTTCATACGTCACATGACAACTATTAGAATTGCAACATGCAACTACTTATAGTCCAGAGAGCATTTACCATAAGTGCTTATAGTCCAGTCCAATGCACATATATGATTTCCTTGTTAGATCATATTTGGTTAACCAACCATTTCGACAGCTTACTCTTTTGTTATCTATGTTACTCCAAACATCCTATGGACATGGTTAAACAAGTCAAAACACATAGCACATTAGATGCATTTGTAGGGTTCAAAATGCATTTGCCTGGATTCATACTAGTTTCTGAACTGAACCAGAGAGAGAGAAAAAAAACAATTCAAATGGACAGCGATACAAAGACAGAACCCTAGGTTGTTTCAAATAGAGAGAGAAAACGATTCAACCTTGGTTACGAACCTATAGATTCCAGAGAGCCCTTGAAGGAATGTTCGATTGGAATTTGCTCGTCTTCTTCGATTCTCTTTAGCCCTATATTTTGAGATACAAACACACGTACAAAATCAGAACCCCAGGGTGTTTGATTTCTACCATAATCGAAACATGGAGAGAGAGAGAGAGGGACCTTCATCTCGAAACCCTAGGTCTGTATTCGAAACCCTAGAACGTGATTTCAATTTCTTTGCTTGTCTTCGAAAGCCCAGAGTTCGATTTGCCTCTCTTCGATCGCTTCCTCTTCTTCTTCTTCTTCCTCTCTCTCTCTCTCTCTCTCTCTCTCTCTAACCCCCGATCTGAAAATCTGGAGAAGGACCTAGGGATTTGTTTGGACCCGTGTAACAATTTCACCCGAATATCGCCTGACCCGGGTATTTTTAACCCGCGAGATCTGATTTCATTTCCCAGCCGTTGGATGAGGTCCAACGGCCTAGAACCAAAGTTTGGATTTTAAGAAAATCCGGCCGGCCGGACCAGATCCGAATTGTGTATATATATATATTATGTGGTTGTGTTGAGATTTGGGGAAGAACAAGGAAAAATGGTGGGGAAGAAGAAGAAAAAAAATATGGGAAAGAAATATAGTAGTGATATTTTATTTTGAGATAGGTAAAATAGAGAATATTGTTGGAGTATTGAAAAAGAGGTGTGAGTAATTAATACCCTATTCAATAGCAATTTTACCTAAGAGCTGTTTTTTTCGCTCAACAAAGAAAGAGAATATTATAAAGAGAAAAGAGAAGACATTACAGAAAAAACAAGGGAGTACGCCACAGCGTGGCCTCACAAAATCGAAAAAAACCAACGCCACAACAAGGTCCACAGAACCTAAAAAACCAAAACAGGATAAATGTAAAAGAAATCCACCACCAATACAAAATTGATAACAAAGACTCCTAAAAAGCCAGAAGAGAACAATAGCCTTTGCTTCACATGTCAATCCTTCTTGGAATTTTAAGACAGATGATGACTGGGAAATTGAGCTTGAAGTATTCCACCGAGAAAGATTGGAGATCATAGTTAGCCTTTATCCATGAAGCAACTCTGGTTTTAATCAGATCGGTAATCTCGAAAATGACCAAAACTTTGTTATTGAAGATAAGATCATTACGAGCAAGCCAAATGCACCAGATTGTTGCAAAGAAACATGCACTCCAGCAAGCTTGTTTAAAAGATTTCTTTTTACCATGTAACCACCAAGATATAAGAGAGGAGATTGAGCCAGGACATACCCAAACTTGTTTCCACCACAACAGAATGTTACACCAAATAACCCAAGCATGATCACAGAGCAGGAGAACATAGGATGACGATTCCATAACCCTACTGCAAAAAGGACATAAGCCATCAAAATCTTCATCAACAGCCTTGATGTTTCTTCTAATAAGTTCAGAGGCAGTGGGCAAACGTTCTTGCATGGCTTGCCAAGCAAAAATTTGGGTTTTGAAAGGGCTAAGGTTGTTCCAAATAAGGTTGCAAGATAGGCCTAAATGATTGATATTGTTGTACTCATCTTCCCATTTGTTGTACCAAGATTTAACTGAGTATTGCCCATCCGAAGGGTTCCATGTCCATCTGAGAGAGTCTAAACCTTGTTCAAGTCTAACAATCAAGAGAAGGGCATTGAGTTGCAACAAGTAATTCTCTTCCAAATCATATAGGTTTCTTCTAAATGTGATTGTCCAAGATTGAGAAGCTACATCAAACATGTCAAAAACACTAGCAGATTGTTGATCAGGGATTAAAAACAGACGATGAAAGGTGTGTTTCAAGGCTTCAGAGCCAAGCCAAACATCAGACCAAAAAGAGGTATTTGCCCCAGAACAGACTTTAATCTAGAAACCCAACTTTGTGATTGAGGCAATATCGAAGTCGGCATCACCCATAGAGCAGATATCCCCCCAAATTCTGGAATAACTTAGGGTATAATTTGGAATAGGGAGCCAATCGGTGGAAGAGTAGCCATACTTTGTAGAGATAACTCGAGCCCAGAGAGAGTTTTTCTCTGAGCCAAATCTCCACCACCATTTGCTAAGAAGGGCCTGATTATGGTGGAGAAGCTTTTTGACTCCAAGGCCACCAAACTTTCTGGCTTTTGTGACTTTCTCCCACCCCACCAAATGGATTTTCTTGTCACCCCAAAGGAATTGTCTCTGAATTTTTTCCATCTTGCTAATAACAGAAACTGGAGCCTTATATAGAGACACGTAGTATAGAGGAAGATGAGACATGTTTGATTTTATTAAAGTGAGTCTAGCACTGATGGACATGTATTTTCTCTTCCACAAAGCAAGCTTCTTTTCATGTTTTCAATGACAGGTTGCCAAGTAGCCAATTTCTTAGGATTAGAGCCAATTTCTTAGGTTGCCATGTATTTGCACCCCAAGATACTTGCATGGGTAGATAGGGAAGCTTCATCAACACCCACACCACAGAGTTAACTCTTTAGGAAATTAATTTTCAGACCAGAGGAATATTGAAAACACAATAACATCTTCTAAATTTCCTTGATTTCAAAGACATCACAATTGCAAAAAATTAAGGTATCATCAGTGAATTAGAGATGAGAAATGACTGGACCGTTATCTCCTATGGAAATGCCTCTAATCAGACCCAAAGATCTAGCTCTTTCAAATAAAAGATTCAGCCCCTCAGCCACCACAAGAAACAAGAGAAGGGAGAGGGGATCACATTGCCGTATTCCTCTCTCAATAGAAAAATATCTAGAGTTTGTTCCATTGATCAAGACAGACATAGAAGCACTAGAGACACACTCTTTAATCCATTTGATCCATTTAAAACCACATCCCAAATCTTCAAGCATTTTAAATACGAACTTCCAATTCACACAATCAAAAGCTTTCTCAAAATCTACTTTTGGAATTAAGCCTCGGTATTTCTCCCTTTTCCATTTATCTTTGATTTCATTTGCTATAAGAACACCATCAAGGATTTGTCTACCATTAATGAAGGCAGCTTGAGAAGGACCAATAATAAGAGATATTACCTGTTTGAATCTGGCAAAGAGGACTTTGGACAGTAGTTTGTATAACCAGCCAATTAAACGAATTGGCCTGAAATCTTTAAAGCATGAGGCTCCATCAGTCTTTGGAATCAGAGCAACAAAAGTACAGTTAATGCTTCTGCATAGCTTGCCATTGAGGAAGAACTCTTTGAAGAATTGCAATACATCTGCTTTGATTGTCTTCCAAGATTTTTTCACAAATTCAAAGTTAAAGCCGTTCGGACCTGGTTACTACAGATTTGAACAGCAACAAAAATTTCCTCTTCAGTGAATGGAATTTCAAGGGACAAGCTGGAGGTTTGATCAAGTTTCCTTGGGAAATCACCCCAAAGAACAGGCTTACTTTGACATCTTTCTTTGAATCTCCCCTCAAAGAAATTTGCACCTTCTAACATGATTTGATTGGGATCTTCAATTATGGATCCATCGATTTCAATGGCACCAATATAATTCTTTCGACATCTTCTGTTGGCAATGATTTGAAAGAACTTGGTGTTTTTATCACCAAGTTTGATCCAATTTACCCTAGCGTTTTGCCTCCATAAGCTTTCCTCCAACTTTGAGTAGTGGTAAAGATTACTTTTTTTTATCCTCCTCTCATTCAGCTCCTCAACATTGAGTGGTCTTTGCTCAGGTCGAATGTCGAAAGCATGCAGTTTCTGCTCCAAATTTGAAATGGTGATATTGATATTGCCGAAATCATTCTTGTTCCACTATTTAAGTCTCTCTCTCAAGTCTTTGAGCTTGCTCATAATGATGAAACCAACCCATCCAGAGTGATAGGAATTCTCCCAAGAATCTTTAATGATAACCAGGCATTGATGAATTTAAAAGGCTTTGGGCCCCAGTCAGTTGATTCGGTGGTGATAAGGACTAGACATTGGTTAGAAATAGATCTAGGAAGGCCCCACTGTGGACGGTGCCACTTTTTTGTTTGTTTGAAAAAGGGCAAGTTTGGGAAAAAGAATTTTTAGAGTCGCCACCTAGGTTTGATTTTGGAAAAGATTTGGTACCCGAAAAACCATTTAGAAAAATAATGACTCTCGTGCCGCTGAAAAAGGTTTTGGTTTGCAAAAAATAGAGATTTTTAGATTCGGGAGCTAGGTTACGAGCAGGGAAGGTTAAAACCACCTCGTTCGCCCAGGAGATACCCGGTCTTTACTAAATATTTGGGGGATTTTTAGAAAACTTTTTTATTGCAACACTTTGATCAAATAAACAATAACAACATGATATAATAGCAAACAGAAAATCTATACAGAGAATAATAAGCAAAAACAGAGCAACAATGAAGAAAACAGAGTGTCAAAATTTTGTTTTTGCCAATTATGTCGTACGGCATTCTTGATTGTGTCGTGCGGTGTAGATAGAGTGCCGTGCGGCACAGTTAACCAACAATTTTGAAAATTTTACAGAAACTTTGAGAATGAGCATGGTTTTCAAAAATGGAAGTTTCTTCGACAGGAAATCATCATTTTAAAGTTTAAAAGCAAAATAAGGGTAATGTACCTCCCGATAAGGGCATAATCACAAGATAATGGAAAATAACGCATGGCGTATACCCAGGAGATTGGATTTCTTTGAAACTTGGTCGCACGAATTCAAGAATTGGTATCGAAACCCATCTTGAACCTGAAGCTTCCCTCAGATGGCCCAGGCTGTAAACCTTAACAAAGAAACGAGCTAATACCTTGGGAACGACTTTTGAGAATCGAAACTTGCCGGATTACTGAACTTGGGAGATTATGGATCGAAGTTTTTCTCTTCGAATGAAGGTTTTGTAAGATATTTGGGTCACTGGAAACGAATACAATTTTTGACAGAGTAAGGGGTGGTAACAGAGCTTCAAAGAAGGGGTTTTCTTCTGAAATTTTTTTTTCGGTACTCTTCCATGGCCAGATCACAGCCATTTATATAGGCGCGAGACATCGATGGGTTTGCACGCCACCAAGACTCTTCACGCAAGAATCTCAGGCTATGGTGATAGCCTTTCGAGTTTGCATGAAATAATCAATGAGATTCGGTTTGCAGAAAGCTTCCAGGATTTGCGGGTTGAAGAAAATGCGTCGTACGGCACATTTAGTTGTACCGTGCGGTACACTTAAGTGTGCCGTACGGTGAAAGTGGCTAAAAATCTTGAGAGGCTTGGTGATTCTCCATTTTATGGCTTGAGCTAGATAAACCAGTCTTTAAGAGTGGAATCAGATTGGGCCAAATTCCTAACCTCTTTTGAGTTGAAACTGAGGATCATAGAAAACAAACCCCAAAGATTTGACAACTACATCTGGGAAGTTTACTTGATCTAAAGCTTTTCAAACAAGCTCAAGAGTACAGGGACATTTTAGCAAAACCACCGCACTTCTAGGGAGCCATTCTGTAACAATGGGCTTGACGTTGAAAGTTGCACTTTCATCCAGTTCTAATGGTTGATTATAAGATTCCAAAACAGGTCCAGTTCTAATGGCTGGGTGAGATTGGTAGGGCCCAGGTATGCACAGCTTCTAATTTTTCCCGGCCCATTAATGTTACAGTAGTCCAAGGCGCCAAGCAAAAACCTGTTTTTTCTTTCTTTTCTTTTCTTTTTTGTAAAATTGAAAATAGGAGTAATTGTAGTTGTGGGTATTATTATGTGTGAACAATTTATTTGCAAGTGCCATTAAATTATGTTGGGATGATGAGGCCTTGTTCTCTAATTAAGGCTTGCAAGTTAAGGTGGAAATTCAAAGGCCATTAAAGAGAAAAATAAGGTAAGGAAGCAATGCGGCCTCCTATCTTTACTTTTAGTTTGTGGGCTGTACAATTCTTATCTGTCTAATTCACCTTGTTACGTAGTATTTTAGAGCCCTTCAAAGCCTACTCCAGGGACCTTGCGAACTGGGCAAATTACTTGAGTGCTTATTTCAAGTTTATTAAGGTCTCGAATTCGAGTTTTGGCATCTAATAGCCTGATGATATTCTCACTAATATTGTATGAGTTTCTTCTCACTCCTTCAAAAGAAAAAAACTTAGTCTAGACATTATGAAGGGGATTGGTTTTACACTTTTGGGAATGGCTACAATACACGCCCATCAAAGGTGTGTACCATATGCACCTATTGTATGATAAATATTGAGGTCCGGTGTTGATGCTGCGCAGGGAGTGCGCAGCACCCGTGCTGTGCAATCTGAACCGTCCGCTTGGTAATCCAACTACCAGATTTCAACTTGCAATGAACGGTTGGATGTTGCACAATCGAGATGAGATCTGGACCGTTAGATTGCCGAGCGGACGGCTCGGATTGCACAGCACCGGTGTTGCGCAGCACCAACTCCGGACCCTACATATTGTGTCAGCTCATTGGAAATCGTAACATTTTTTAGTGTTTCGTAACTTTTCAGCAATATGATTCGTAAAATTTTTCATGATTAACAACATTTGGTGCACCTCGTAACTTTTATACAAAAAAAATCGTAACTTTTATTAATAAGAGATAATTGATTCGTAACTTTTATAGGGATGCATCATATGCACATTCAAATAGGGGGTGTGTATTAATTGTAGCCTTTCCCTACACTTTTAGTTGGAAATATTTAGAAGTTCGGATAAATAAAAATAATTCAGAGGGCCTGACAAAGGCAACCGAAGAGTACCTCTTGTGGTTCATTGAATCTGGATGAAGTTATGGTGGTAGTTTTTGGTATTGAATTCCTCCATGAAACTCAAGGGTCTTTCTATGCCGATATCTAGACACTCCCGTTTTGTTCATAACACCAGAAATCCGAATAACATACTACTCATTCCGATGCTTGTTCATTGAGATAGACAGAGCGCCGGACGCCGGCCCGGTTCAGTTCGCCAAGGCAATCGATGGAGGTGTTCCGGAGGCTTGTGGTCTAGTCGTTTTAACTGGGAAATAGATGCCGGTGCATCCTATAACACCCTCGGTAGGCGGCGAATCTGTTTTAAAAATACTGTGGTGTCACAGGACTCAGTTTGCATTGTGTATTGCGCTTCACTCCTGCAATCTGTATTTCGATTCATTATCGTATCAATGGAATTTGTTCGCTGGAATTCTGTGTGTTTGCCATATTTTTTCCAACAAGCTTGAAACAGATTTTTTGATCGATGATCGGCTATCGGGATTCCAGAAAACAATTTATGCTCGGTTTGCCGATTAATCTTCTTGGTGGTGTGGTGGTGTAATAATTGTGTGTCCGTTCAAATCAAAATTGCTTCAGTTCTCAGACTAAACAAATCTCAACCACTCAACAAAAGTGAATGGTAACCGTCCCTATCGGATTTTTTTTTTTAAAACGACAAAAAAGAATTTTATTAATCTTTGAGATATGGTCCTATCGGATAATTCATCACTACATAAATCGTTGGGATTACCATGCACGTAGGCAACACCACATAGTACTCCGAAAAGCTAAATAATTACTCCTCTATGCCTTCGTTTCTAAGTTCATGTTCCTCATAAAGTATTCAAAATGGTTCTTGCTTAATTGGAAAGCTTGGTCAAAGTTTAGGCTCCATTATTATGTTTTTTTTTTTCTATGAGTTACAGACAAAAGTAAAATTATTTCTATTTTTTGGGTTTTTTGGCTTAAGATTTATGTAATGAAAATAACATGTGTTGGAATCTGTGAAAATAAGTACAAAAGGCGAAAAAAACAAAAAGGAAAAGACTAAAAACCAATTAGAGGAACGACACCTCAATAATAATGGCAGTGAAAAGGCAAACCACAAAACCAACTTGGGCTAAAATGGTTCCCCACGAAAGCATCCTCTCCATGCACATATGATGCATGCATGGATATTTAGTACATAGATAACATGTGATGCATCAAAATCAACCACCGAATGGAAAACCCAATCTAATTATAGACCTGGTCGAAAGATTCAAATGCAGGTTGGAGTTTTTTTTATTTGCTAATTTAGGAAAATAATTAAATTAAAAGATCAATTATAAGGCAGATATATACCGATAAAATCCCTTTTATCGAGGACTAAGTAAAAATTGAAAACGATACATAATTATCTTACTAACTCTCGAAAAGCAGATAGAGCTCGAAATTTTTATGCATTTGAAGCAATTTTGGTTAATTTAGAAATACTTTGTGGAAGTGAACTGAACAGGCAAAGCACATAACAAACTTGGGCTAATTGCTTCCCCATGAAACTATCCTTTCCATGCACATATGATGCATGCATGCATATTTATGTGTAAATAACTTAGGGCCTGTTTGGGAACCACCTTTTCACATTCTCATTTTCACATTTTAAATATTTGGCAACCACTTACAAAAAGTCATTTTTGGAAAATGTATTATCAAATTCTGAGTTTAGAGAAGAGAAGAGAAGTGAGAAGTAGGGGTGACGAGCTATTTTACTTTTCATTTTCTACTTTTCTCATTTTGCTTAACAAAAAGACCTGTAGAATGTATTTTGCGCATATCTCTCAAACACTAATCATGTTGCAAAATACATTCTGCGAAGATCCTCCAATCACCCCTACCGGATTCAAAATACATTCTGATCATAATTCAAAAAGCCAAAAAACTAAAAAGTCGAAAATGAAAAATTGAAAATGAGGCTCCCAAACACCCCTTAGTGATGTATGGAGGCCCCAAAAGACCGATTAGAAAACCCAATCTAATTAACTACTAGGAGCTATATAGTTTAAAACCTCATGATGGTGATCAGAGGTATAGGAAAGAGGAAGATAGGCCCAGGGTTAGTGGGGGTAAAAATTTAGTTTCATATAAAAGTGATTTTTTATATTTTAATTTACGGAAATAATCAAATTAAAAAGTTTTTTCTTTTTGATTGGCAACATATTTATTAAAGAAACTTGACAAATGGTACATCAAGTTGGGGGGAGAGTGGAGGGGACTCCAACCAACGTTGAAGAATTAAAAACACCTGATGTTGGGACAAAGCTAAAAACACTCAATGGGTCAAGCCCAACACATCTAATGGCCTAGCCCAAAAAGGGAAAACTGAATATTACAATGAAGACCAAAAAGGAGCAAACAAAACCCTAGATATCAACTATACAACTGCCGTTGCCCGTAGCCCTTAGAAGCCACATCCACCCTAAATCGTTAGGCCAAAGCAACCGGAGACACCCAATGATGAAGACCGACGGGGGAAGCAAAACAACTAAAGGAAGAAACTAAAGAAGCACCAAGGCCCCTTCCAATTGATTACATCCCGCGCCTAAATTTATTAACTCCACCTTGCGCTTACAATTTCCAATTATGTCCCCTTTTTTGTCGAGCCATGTGGCATTAAATTGTGCCATGATAGCTACCTTAGTCCAGGCCAATATTTTTACCTCTCCGAAAGGAATAATAACATCAACTGGGCCAATATTTTTACCTCTCCGAAAGGAATAATAACATCAACTGATCAACGCACAGCATTTCCTTAGAAAATGACGCTTATTAGAGATTATCTTCTTACGGATGGGGCTTGCACCACCTATTGTGGGCTTCATCGTGCAATCATTGTAATAATTTGAACCGTTTATTTTGTAGGGCCCGCAAAATAATGTACCGACGCAAAAAATTAATTTGATCGGACATCGATAAGTATGTCAAAAGTTAAATTTTGGATTAAAAAATGAACGGTCATGGACATTTTAACTTAAAAACTATTCACAAAATCTAGACCTTCCGTTTTTTAAACTAAATTCAACTTTTGACATACTTATCGATGACCGATCAAGCTGATTTTTTGCGTGGATACATTATTTTGCAGGCCCTACAAGATGAACGGTTCAGATTATTACAATGTACGTTTGGTGGGACCCACAAAAGCTGGTGGCCCAAACCCCATCCGTAAAGAAGATAATCTCCAAATTTATTAGGGTTTACTCCACGTCCATAAAGAAGATAATCTCCAAATTTTTTAACATCAGTAGTGCGTGCATGTATCATGCCAGGTTTCTTTTGCATGAACAAGAAGACAACGCACTCAAACTTTTGAAAAATAGAACCCAATTTTTTTAAGTATTTACTTTACGCTGTCTTTAGATTGCAAGAAAGGGGAGAGAAAAGAAAGGAGAAGAAAGGTGACCAGTTTCTCTCCCTTGTTTGGCTGACAAAAATGGTGGGAGAGGAGGAGAAACGGTGAGATTCCGTGAGAAACGGATCAACAGCGGCGAGTGCGGTCCACCCCGTCGTCGGACTTGCACCGTTGTATTCTTCTCATCGAGGAGTAGCCGGATCTGTGATCAAAACTCGTTTTCGAGGTCGCCGGAGATGAGGGAGATGACCGGATTGGGAGGGAGAGAGAGTGGTTTCTCAGGGCTGTGTGGATGCACCAGTGAGAAACCCCTCCCCTTTCTTTTATTCTCTCACCATTAATGAAAAATTCTCCCCTTTCTTCCCCTTTCTTCTCTCACCATCCAAAGACACTGTTAGGTAGTGATAGGTAGCTAGGTACGTAACGCCATGATGCATCTGTCCATGATATTTTTCCATTCTCTGTTTTTTTTTTTAAACTTCAAGAAACACATCTAGGTTAATCATCGGAGATTAATACCTATATCCACTGGCTGGGAATCCATTTAAATCAAAACAATGTCCCATTTAGACTGACCTCTGACCTCACAAGGGTTTTTTCTTTTCTTTTTTTTTTTTGAAAGCAAAAATTTTTATTAATCTTTGGAATGGATTACAAAGATTAATGAGTTAAGGAAAAACGGCATCACAACGTGAGGAAGCAACTAGGTTTTGCACCCAACCACACGACAAACACGCCTCCAAGATCCGAAAAGAGATAAGATAGGAAATTTCCAATCTTGGTTTCTTGTTTAGGGTGAAAGGTAAACCTGTTTGGTCACGATTAATATAGATATATTCCATAAATATTATTAAATATTATGCTAGCACAAGATTATTTCAAAAGAATTTGTTGCTTGTATATCCCTTCTCAAAGGTTAATAAAATATTCGTTGCAAAGATTTGGATTGGTGATAGGAATTTAAGTATCCTTCTTTCGTCTTTGTTTGTCTTCATTATTTGCTCCATTGTTGTTTTTTCTTTTTTCTTTTTTTTTTATAGGCAAAAGAATTTTATTAATGGAAAATTTAATT
The DNA here is from genome assembly GCA_036023075.1 of Gaultheria prostrata. NCBI lineage: Eukaryota > Viridiplantae > Streptophyta > Magnoliopsida > Ericales > Ericaceae > Gaultheria > Gaultheria prostrata. The sequence goes on along the minus strand of JAXBDA010000357.1, from coordinate 38,452 downwards.
AGGCATCTTGTTTGAAAATTCTACTTATGTTGCTATCCTATGAAATTAAACACTTATGTTTACATCCCGACATTGGATATTCGGACCTTTATGCCCATATTTATTCCATTATTTACGTTATTAGTATATATATTGTAGGATTAACCAATTATCTTTTCCTTTATTAGTTTTGCATGTAGTTGTTTATTGTTCCCTATATTTCGGGAATATCACATATTCACAATGATTCTTAAATGGGTGGTGTCAATTTCCTTTTTAAATGGGATTCGTTTCTTATCCCCTTCCCATGGAACACATTATCAAACCATTTTATTTCCTCAAAAAATCTATTGTTCAAACCACCCAATCAAAAAACTTTTATTCCACTTCCATTTATGAATTTTTTGCCCACGCATGCGGGTGGCTTAAAAATTTTACCCATGATTTTTCTTTATGTGTTCATCATAAATTATTTATATTTTCATCATAAAATTCTTTGCCTATAGGGTAAAGATTTTGGGATGAAAACATAAACAATATTTTCATCCTAAATTCTTTATGTTTTCATCCTAAAATTCTCTGCATATATGGTAAACAATAAACCAAATTCATAAAAGTGGTGAAACAATAAACCATATTCACTATGTAAATAGCTCTATTTTAAAGGACATGTGAACATGGTTGATTAATTTACTATTTTTTCACCAAAGTGGTAAAAGAATAAACCATATACACTATTATTTAACTTTCTTTTATGAATTTGGCCCGCGCGTGCGGCTTCCTTAAAAATTTTAACCATGATTTTTCTTTATGTTTCATCCTAAATTCTTTATGTTTTTGTTTTCATCCTAAAATTCTTGCCTATACAGTAAAGGTTTTTGGCATGATAATTTCATCCTAAATTCTTTTATGTTTTCATCGTAAAATTCTTTTAAATGATTTTTGCCGTAGTTCTTTATGTTTTCATACAAAAGTCCTTGATCCAACAATCATGGTTCAAAATTTTAAGGGACCCGCATGCGAGGGCTAAATTCTTAAAGGAAAGTTAATTAATAGTGAATATGATTTATTGTTTTACCACTTTGGTGAAAAAATGGTAACTTAATCAACCATGTTCACATGTCCTTTAAAAGAGGGTTATTTGCACTGTGAATATGGTTTATTATTTTACCACTTCGGTGAGTTCACAACATAAATATAAATAAAAATTATTATAGTATTCCTGATATGTACTCCCTCCGTCCCATTTTGTTTGCTCACTACGATTTATGCATGCCTTTTTTGAACTCTTGTACTTTTCAATCTATAATGTATTTTATATGCAATATGAATCTTATTTGATAGATCTCAATTAGTTCTATTAGACAAATTTTTTAAAAACATTATAAATGAAAAGATTTAAACGTTTGAAAATGGCACAGATATTCGTAGTGAGCAAACAAAATGGGACAGAGAGAGTAACTAGTTTTACCATGTTGTATCTAGTTTGAGGTTTATTTAAATTTGAGGATGCCAACTTAATGATTCAAACCAACTAGGATGGAAACATAGGTAAATTTTCCGAACAAGACCCCTAATTAACTCTCTTTTTATTAATCTTTGAAAAGAAATACAAATATCAAAAGGACCGAGAGACAAGGAACAACAAGAAATGAGCATGCCAACCAATTAAGTTGGCAACCACGATCCCGACAATCATATGCCTCCAGGATAGGATAAAACCAAAGAAAGCAAATCAAATATGGTTGGCAAGGAGTACCAATAAACAGAACCCAAAGCTGGAATTACAGATGCAAAGACTACTCAATCGTTGTTTTGTAAATAAAATACCAATCATGAACATCTAAGTAGGTTAGTGATATTATTGAAGAATTGGAAATATAGAGTAACAATTTTTCATGAAGAATATATATTTTTCGTCGACAGATTCTCTAGTCTGCATAAACAATTACTCTCTCAATGCCAATTTGCTTATCCTTTTAGGGAAGCGATTTTTTAATCAGTAGAATGACGGAGAATTTAATTTGTATAGACTTTTCCAATTTGCCCTTATTTAATTCTTTGTTGACATGAAATTTCTATGTAGAAAAGAAAGGTTAAAAGAGTAATGTTGCACAACAACTGTAGTATTAACTTTTCAAAATGACCATTCATTTTTTGATGTCCGTAAAATGAAAAAAGACCAGCAATTTAGGACGAAGGGATACTCACATACAGTAAGTTGCATGCTTGCTTACTTGCACTTAACTAGTCATTAACAAAAAAACAAGCAAGAGTGTTAATGGGCTAAAAAAACAGAAAAAGAAAAGATTGTCAATGGTCTAAGACATTCATGAGTAGCTCACATAGATTTCATTTTAAGTAGGCTTCACATATGGATATGGTCAATAATATTTTCAAAATTCAGTCGTCAAAAATATTTTCAACAGTTCAAATTTAAGTGAAACTCTTCGCTAGATACTTTTGGATGGTTCAGATATACGCTGCACGGTACAGCACATTTAGTGCATGCAGCGCATTTAGTGCACTGCAGCAGCCCTGTTTCTGTCAATTTTATGTCTCTTTACATAAAGAAAAAGTAACTCCATAGCTAGGTTTCTACTTTGTCGTTTCAAATTTTCCAATCCATTTGCTCGAATCATTGGATGCTAATGAAGATATAGGCTAGGTCAACACGATGTCTTTGAATAACTTGCCTAGCTTTTGCATTGGGAAGGAAACTAAATATGGCTTTAGCTTCACAAATTAAATGAGAAATGTGGGTGGTGGGGTCGAATAATTTCGTATAAAAAATAACTTGGGAAATCACATGTATGATTGGAACAATATGCCAATAATTAGTGCAAAATATTTGCAATCCAGCTGAGGGGAACTCTCGTTGTCCCAGACTAACGTCTATGTATTTACGAATAAGCGTTCCTACGTGTACATCATTTCGAACATATTTCTAAAACACATGTACCATTCATTGTTAAAAGGAAAAAAACAAGTATTGGAAAAAAGTATTTGGATGTTTTAACAAAATTTTCCACCGTTTTACATAAATTAATAAACACATAAACGTACGTTAACCAATGCCCAATTGATCATTGGAACTATCAAATTCTTTACGAATCAAACTCTGTTCTTCTGCCTTCATTACAGGCTTTGATAACAGAGTGTAACCAAAATTCGAGAATGTTCAAAGCACTTTGGTCATAATTGGTTTTGGAAAGTACTTTAATTGGAATCTGAAGAGTACACTAATTTGTGTGGAATTGAATGGCATATGTGTCTTTTGAGGCTCTTGTGTCTCTATCTCATTGTCCAGAAAAACGGAATCGGGGACTCTCCTTTTTTCTCCCTACTTTTCTCCCTACTTTTTTCATAAAAAATGTCATTTTGCTCATTTTCTTGGTACGCTTCCAAAGCTTCTTTGGTCATGTTTGGAGAGTTAATTTTGGGGTTCAATTTTACGGGATTTAGGCCTTTTGGGGTAGGGTATAGTTGGTTTAGGCACTTGGATTTAGGCACTTCGGATTTAGGCACTTTGAGTTTAGGGTTTAGGCATTGGTTTAGGGTTTACGCACTTTAGAAATTCAATTTTGGGGTCAATTTTAGGGGATTTAGGCTCTTTGGGGTAGGATATAGTTTGGTTTAGGCACTTGGATTTAGCCACTTCGGGTTTAGGCACTTTGGGTTTAGGGTTTAGGCACTTTGGGAAATTCAATTTTGGAGTTCAATTTTAGGGGATTTAGGCTCTTTGGGATAGGGTATAGTTGGTTTAAGCACTTGGATTTAGGCACTTCGGGTTTAGGCACTTTGGGTTTAGGGTTTAGACACTTTTGGAAATTAACTCTCCAAACAGGGCATTTGGAAGCTTTGGAGGTGTACCAAGAAAATGAGCAAAACGACGTTGTTTAACAGAAAAGGAGGGAGAAAAAGAGGAAGAGAAAAGGAGGATCCCCGGATCCCAGAAAAACTTTGGTGCCGGCTAAATTTGGGTGTCGGCTGGGTACCACGTGGCGGTACCCAGTGCGTATCTCAACCATTCAAAAGTATTTTAAATGGTCCCTGTACGTATTGAATCTTCTAGTCGCTTGAGCGGTCTCTCCAGGTGGCTCAAGCGACCTATTTAACATTGTTGTATCCGAATTTCATGTGCGTTACGAATCTTCAATTCAATGACTGAGGCACTGATTACTACCTAGACTCCAACGCATTTATAAAGGATTTCAATTACATGAAAACACGCATCACGGAATTAGTCAATCGCAAATAAGGAACTTACAATTGAAAACCCGAAATCGAATCGTCTCTTGATTTACTACTATGGTGAATAAATTAATTTAACTAATTAATATAATTAAACCCTAATCTATGTGATTATGCAAGATAATATACGCAATAATTAAACAAGCAAGCATAACACACATATATACGTGAAAAACCTCCATGCGGGGAAAAAAAAACATGGGAGGGAAGACAACACTATACACAAAATGCGAAAACAAAGAGTATCTTACAACCACGCTATGACTCCTCAATATTGGCTAAAAACTTCTTTGCTAACTCCTCATGAACTGCTCTACTAGATGCTCCTTCGACTCAACTCCTCGAATCCTTGATCTACGCAGGACTCCTCATTTAGATCATCCTCCAGTCGTCTTTGAACTCCTTCAAAGAACTCCAAATGGTATAGAAGATAAACACACTAGCTACCTTGAGAGAGATTATACAAGCATATAGATCCAATCTCTCAAGAAATCAACCCACAAGTGTTTAGATAGCCTCCATGAACTTTGTCTCCCTCTAGAAAATGATGTGGCATCTAGGGTTTTGATAAGAATGAAACGCACGTCTTACATAGACTTTCTGACCTAGTATGGCTCGCTCGAGTGGTCTCTTCAGGTGGCTCGAGCGACCAATTTAACCTTGTATCTGAATTCCCTGTACGTATAGAATCTTCTAGTTTGCTCGAGCGGGCTCTCCAAGTGGCTCGAGCGACCTATTTAACCTTGTTGTATCCGAATTTCATGTGCGTTAGGAACTTCAATTCAATGACTGAGGCGCTGAATACTAGCTTCGACTGAGGCCCTGATTATCTAGACTCCAACCCGCACTTAAATAACTAGCTAGCAATTACAACGAATTTAAATTACATTGAAACGTCACGGAATTAGCCAATCACAAATAATGAACTTACATCTACCTAACTGATGTCGGCAATGGAACTTCCGTTGTACCGGGAAAAAAACAAACAAAGTGATGCAGTGGCCATGGAAGAGAACTTCCTTAGGCATTTTAAGCCTAGGGTGGCAAAATCGTAAATATGCGGTTGTGGAATCTTGCGTCGGGCCCACTTGTTTCCGAACCGAAACGGCCCAACAATCAATACCCATGGCCTTAGGCCATGATGTACGTCATTTTTCGGGCTTCCAACGCTGTTTAGGGCTCCGAAAGGCCAAATTTGCCGTTTTAGGAAAGATTTGACTTGCTAATTACTTAGGCAAGGAAAGTCCGAATTAAGCTCCGCTTTTGGGGAAAGTATTAGAATTTTCTCTAGTTTCTATTTTGTTATTATTTTTGAATTTTCCATTTTTGGTAATTTTTCGTTAATTATTGATTTGTCCTTTTCGGGGCAAATCAATTAAGGTTTCAGTTTTTCCTATTTAATCAGTTGTAAGCCTTGAAGGCATGGCAGTTTTATGATTATTATTGAATGAAAAGAGTCCAGAGAGCGTTTTCTCTAAACCAAACTTGTTTGTGTTCGATTGTTGCACGTCTTTTCTGTAGTTCATAAGGCGCCCTGCATCACAAAGATATCGGCAATGAGGCCGAGGCCAACGGGTGGCTATTCAAGTGAGGTGTTTGGATGGATGGTAGGTCCAGAGTTTGGGTGGTTTTTCGTTTTTCTTATTCAATGTTTGGTTGGATTCCCCTCCCCTCACTTTCCTTCCTTGATGTACCCTTGTTGTTGTTACCATTCATGAAATATTGCTTTCATTGCTTTTCAAAAAACTAATCAACCTTTAACATGCAACTTTTTTTTTTTTGACAAGCATATACGTAAGTAACATGCAACTATTGAACAACAGATTTTCTAGCAGATTTGGAAAGTATTTGAACCACAAGCAATTGGAAGATAGGTGAAATGTACCTTTTCATTACCAATTTTGCTACTTCATCTGTCACCCACTGCGGATGAATATGACACTAGCTAGCTCATTCAAGAACATAAAATTATAGGAAGGAAATTGACACTATGCATGTGACCGAAAATAGATCACATCGTATGCGAATCTTTATAACAAACATCGTGTGTTTGTGTAGGTTCATGTCCGTATCACAAACCTAATAGAATCTACCGTGTAACATGAGCATTCACGCGAAGAGATTCCGTAAACTTTTTGAAAGATATATACAGAAGAAATTACCTATCGATAAGCTTGAAATTAATTTCACTAAATTTGGTGCAAATAAATTGAGAAAATTATACCTTGAAATATTTATTTTTTAATCCGAAAATTGTACATCCTTTCGTATGGAACACTTAAAAAGGGACGGAGACAGTGTTTTTGCAATCCGAAAAATGGTTCTTCTATTACTTGAAGGTGCATAAGTTTCTAACCTTATTAGCATTCTTCCCCGGACTACTAGCTACTGGAATAAAACCCTCATGAGAGATTACCCCAACATTGGGCTTTACCAGGTTTTGAACGTTTACCACCAAATTCTTCCAAAGTTCAGGTTAAATATAAACGATAACCATCGCGTACAAATATCAAATATGGTGTTAGCCACACAAACAATGTATAGAGATTGTATTCAACAAAATTAGAGATTATAATATGTTCCACCTGATGATCAATTAAAGAATTGCAAATTTATTGAAGAAAATTAACCAAGATAAATTTTTAATTTTATTCTTTCATCTAACAATCACATAGACAATATTGATCCCAAAGCTATTTTCATTTCTGCAAATTCGGCGGTAAAATTCCAATAAAGAACCTATATATATAACCATTACATATATTGACCATTTCTGTTCGATAATTAATTAACATACTTAAACATAACCAAAAGATAAAAGAAACAGAAAAAAAAAAAACCGAAAAGCATGAACTAATAACACTATTTCTAGGGTTTTGATCGGTTGATCTTGGTGAGACTACCCAACACCTCACTCCATCCCGAAAAATCCACCATCTTGACCAAATAAATACATGCGAATTTGTAACGGAGTTCATTTTCTTCGTGTAGAAAAATATCTTCGTTATAAATAGACACTTAGCTTGCAGAGCCGGCCTGAAACTAAAACTCGAGATGCAACCACTTGTAATAATCCAACAAAAAAGTCTTCACCTTTGAGATCTTCTCTTAATTAGGCCTCTAAAAAGTCACGACCTGTTAGCTTGACAATATGGAGTTCAAGGATTAAGATTATTGGTGCTGGAAGACCTAAATCCAGAAAGGTCAGTCCATGCAACAGTACTTGCAGCAGGGCTCCAGTAATATTGATCATTTCCTTGGATCCTCAAAAACTGCTTTGACAAATTGAACTCTTTAGAATTCTCTTCCAATTTCATTGAACTAGGCAATTTGGGCTGAACCACGTTACTGCCTTCACTCACATAACCTGAGGGTTCTAAACCACCTTGAAAGGGGTATAGCCCGGCCAGAACATCGAACCCGAACGACGAAGAGGTCATTGGCGGTGGCTGCTGCAACTGCTCCACACCACCAAGTGAAATATTTCCAACTTGGAAGTTCATGCCACTTGTTGCCACCACGGGAGCTGAAATCCCAGCAAAATTTAGTCCAGTCTCACCAACATCGAACTCCGTGAGTTGACTCAGATTCGACAAGAAGCTTGTTTGTGGTGGAAGGCCTGACATGGTACTTTTAGTTGAGGAATCCGAATCAGTGCATGTTTTTAGATGATCGCTGGCGACCGGAGATTTCGAGCTATTTGATCCTTTGCTTCTCTTGTTCCTCCGGCAACCACCTCCCACCGGAACGTTTCTCAGAGCACCGCCTCTAGTCCAGTACCTACGGCAAGTCTTGCAAAAGTGGCGCGGCTGGGTGAGATTGTAGTTGTTGAAGTAACAAAACTTTGTGTTTGTTGATTCACATCTAGGGCACTTTAAACCTGCTTCTGGCACAGGTAAGTTGGCTATCCGGGCCCGGTCAACCATTGAACCGAGCCTGATTGAGCCAACTCCCCCGCCTGGAGGCACTGATTGCAGAAATTGAGTGTTTCCATTGCCAATAGCTCCGGCTTGAAGATTTGGTTGCTGCGAAGCGGAAAGAAAAAAAGAAAAGCAAGAATAAGATGTTAGCTAGGGATATTCAGAATTTCAGATAGAGATATAAAGCAAATATTTTTCAAAATAAAGAAGAAGAGGCATACAGAAAAAAAGGGAGGAATATGTAGCTTTTGAATTCTTTAATTTGCTTTTATGTGGAAAGAAGAAATGGAAACAAAATGAAGGAAGCCTTACCTGTTGCCAGTTGGAAGGATCAAGATAAGCTGGAATGGAGGAGAACACCATGGTTTCTGCTCCTTGATGATCTTTAATTAGCTTTTGCAAAAGTTGAGAATATAGTGGAGAATTACATTGTGGGTAGGGTTGAGAGAGAGAGAGAGAGAGAGAGAGAGTGGAATGAGAATATAATAAGGAGCAAACTAAAAGAAGAGGCTTTATGCTTTATATTGTGGGTATAGGGTTGCTTTTGTGCTCAATTCTATTTTCGTTTAATAATAAATGTTTCTTAGCCTTTAAGCTTCTCACTGATTCAGTGGTTTGCTGCTGGGAATTGGAAATAAAATATAATCTCAGTGGCACTCCCTCTTGCATGAAAAGATTAGTTATTGTGTTAATTAGTGTTAGAACATTTGTGAAGGTTAAGTCCGATATTGAAAAAATGTAAAGATAGTGGACCTTAATATACAATTGGATGACTCACTTAGCCTTTTAAGTGGATATGGATCATATGTATATTGGGCCCAATGAATGTGATGGACTTCGTGAATACTCCCCAGAAGTTTGGGCCTTGCACACGCCAGCGCAGCTGAAGTGATGGCGGGATTGATGCATCGCACAAACTCCCAACAAATTGGTATCAGAGCCGATGGCTGACGATCTATGGGCAGACTCTCGGCGCGCCATGAATGGGCTTGCATGGTGAACTCCAAGTGATGGAAACTGAAAAATCCAATAGTGCAAGTAATGCGGTGTGCCCGTTGCAAGGTGATGCAAGCGAATGGAACACGTGTACGTTAACTCATCGGGGAGCATGGTGCCAGTGAATGGGCATGTTGGCTCTCAATGGAGTTTCTCGTCGGGGAGCATGGTGTCGGTGACTGGACACGTTGGCTCTCAATGGAAAATTTGATGGATGAATCAAAATTGATGAAGTTGGTGCAGTATAAGCCTAGTTTTGGAAAATTGGGTTGAGAGTGTCGTAGATGAGAATTAAGGAGGAGTTTGGATGCAAAGAAAGAGGGTAAGGCTCAATGAATGATTCACACATGAGGGGGAGATTTGTTAGTACATGTGTAAAGGGTACGTTAAGTCCCACATTGAAAAAATATAAAGCTGGTTGGACTTTAATATATAATTAGATGACTCGTCACTTACAAGACTTAGCATTTTAAGTGAATATGTGTCATTTAATGTATATTGGGCCCAATGAATATGATGGACTCCGTGGATACTCTCCAGAAGTTTGGGCCTTGTGCACACCGGCGCAATGGAAGCGAGCACAAACTCCCAACAATTAGTATTGATAGAGAAGACAGAATAGTTAGAAGAGGCCTTTTAGCCCAACGGGTTGGATTAGGGTTTGCTCGTTAGGTAGGAATGTGAGAAAAGAGGTCAGGAGTAAACTCTTTTTCTGATGTGTTAATCTCGGGAAAGTCTACAATACACACAACACAAAGGTATGTACGATATGCACTTCAAGTGCAGTCAAATTCTGTCACCTCATAAAAATTCATAATATTTTAGTGCTTTTCGGAACTTTTAAACTAAAAACTCGTTATTTTTCAGCAATATATTTCGTAACATTTTCACTATGAATCATATATAACATTTGTTTCTCGTAATTTTTCAAGAATAAAATTTATAACATTTTTCTTAAAAATCATAATATATTGGTGTGTGTCATAACTTTTAAATTAAAATTTCATAATATTTTGGAGGTGCATATGGTACACGCCCAAATAAGAGAGGTGTATTGTACAATTTCCCGTTTCTCGCACTAAACATTACTGACTTTCGCTGATAAAAAAAAAGGTGATAGAATGGTTTAGCTACAAATCTAAGTTTAACGTATATAATTACAAAATTTGAAAATTTTGGGAGAAAAGAAAAAAATAAACAAAAAGGGCTCTTGGATGCTTTGGTGGGTTTTGATCGTAGAAGAAGTGTCCCGACCGAAGGAACCTTTTTTCTTTGTATCTAGTTCGGTCTATTCCTTCCCCATTCTGCGCGCCTTTCACTTTGCATGGGAATTTTATCTCTGTATGTAAACGCACACGCACGCGCAGACACACATACATGCACCCCAGGTTGAGGCCTTTTGTAATCAAAAATGATATATACATACCCCACATACACATTCAGTCACACCCTCTCTCACATGGGGTATGGTCCTCACATGTGGGCCCCGTGTGGGGACCACACCCCATGTGAGAGAGGGTGTGACTGAGTGTGTATGCAGGGCCGGCCCAAGCGTTTTGAATGCCCTAGGCCTAATCAAAAAAATGTGTCCTAAATTTTTTTCAGCAACAATCACAATACGATAAAGCCCTAAATTTTGAGAGTCTTTGACTGTATCGTTCCAATTTGTAACTTGTTACGAATAAAGTCATAAAGATCTAGATTTCAAAAAAATATATATATTTATCAAGTTTAGTCCCTTTAACTAATAGGAGTATAATATTTAGCCTATTTTTTAGATTTTTTTTTAACAGAAGCCGGTTTTTTAGATTGAGTCACAATAGTTTAGGCCCTTTTTAACTAATATTGAGTCTTTTTTTTAGATTGGGCCACAATAGTTTAGACACTTTTGTAACTAATATTAAGCCTTTTTTTTAGATTGGACTACAATAGTTTAGGCCATTTTATAACTAATATTGGGTCTTTTTTTTATTTGGGTAAAAAAAGAGTCCTAGTCTAGCCCATTTTAAAAAAATATTGGAGTGCCCCCAAAATTGGCCCTTTTGGAGTGCCCTAGGCCCAGGCCTTGTGGGCCTTGGGCCTGGGCCGGCCATGTGTGTATGTGGGGATGTGTATGTATCACTACTCTTTTGTAATTTTTTAGTTAACCATTCATTTTATAAATCTCGTCTAAAACATCACTCATACCAAGAATGTATCCGGTGTAAATGGAATTTTGTCCCCAAATAAATAGAATTTTGAAACCACATCTGTGGGGTGGCGTTCAATCTTTCCTTTGTTTGACTTGACTTTTTTGGTTGGATTTTGACTGTGGCTAGCTCGTCTTCCACTTGGCTCTACAAAATAGTAAACTACGTTAGTGCCCAATTGGTCGAAGATGGCCAGAAAGCACTATGATGGCTAAGTCGGTCTCTGAAAGAGAAGGAAAAAGTAGAGCGAGGAGGAAGGAAATGACATACATATTAGGGTTTATCACTATAGTATTTGTAGGAGTGCCTTGGCTTAAGGGGTTGGATATCGCGTGCCGTCCTTATGTTGAGATGATGTCACCAACATCCTTTGCCCGACAATCAGCTCTCGACCACTATCTTCTGACCGAACGCGCGCAGAATGATCCGTAGGCGCTGTGTGTTGGTCGGACTGATCTCGGGGACGCGTGTGTACTAGTGAATATGTAGAGGTGCCACGTGTCTCGTTCTTATGGTGTAATGCACGGCCGAGTCACGCGTCACAACTAGACCCTTGCCACGTGGCTAACACTGTACAATTTCTTAATACCAAACCACAGTTAGGCCGTATTGTAATAGCAAATGTTCAATCGGAGATTGGTGTCTCTACACCGAGGCGATATGCTTGTTCCTTCCTTCCTGTCCAACCTCTATCTCAAAGTTGTGACCCGAACCCAGGATCCGGCCCGATCAAGACGACTCGGGTTAGGAAATCATTTCAAACTTTTTGGAAGAAGGGGGATGATTGGTCTTGTCGAGACTTATCTATGCAAATGAGCTAAATGTTTATGTCTTAATTATTCCGGCCCACTATAATATCTATGGATACCAAATCTACATCAATTTTGGCAGAACTGATGCACTCGATAAGATTTTAAAACCGAAAATTTCCATTTATTTTCTTGGGCCAGAAGGAAAATCCCAAAAGGCCCTCAACCGGAGGATGCATGCATGCAGTCGCTTTAGACAAGCCATCTCATCATATCTTGCTTTTGCACCTTCTTATCATGGTATAATGTGTTCTGTGAAAGTTAATTTCCACTTGCGAATTTGGAGAAAAACTTGGGTGCAAATAGAGTATGGGTGACGTAGTATCCGTGCAGTGCAATTTTTGTTTTCTTTTTCTATTTTTTTAAATCCGGACGGCACTTTCAATCCGGACCATTGGTTGCAATGTTGGACGGCCTGATGCACCAAGAGAGTACCACGTGAGGGTACCACGTGGTAACCTCCCCGTACCCAAATTCTGGGTACGTGGCATATGTCTCTTTTGAGCTATGAACACACTTGCACTTGGTTTAATTTATTGGGATGGGCTACACCGTGAGGATGTGTACATTTTCTCATTACTTCATGAACTGGGCTAAAATGGGTCAGGTTAGGAACCCTGGGAACCGCCCTATTCATATTTGAAGTTTTATTAAAATTCTAGTTGAGCAAATTTTTTTTTTCAAAACTTTGAAATTATATAAGTTCGCCTGCCCAATATTATTTTGAACAATCCAACACCCGCCCAATAGGGACGGAGCGATGACTTTTGCATAGGGGGGACGGGCTACATCTATGGAGGAGAGGAGAGACGAGGCAATATAATTTGATGATATGTATATTTTTTCAGTGTAATAGTATAATTTTTTCAAATTATAGTGGAGTGACAGCCCCTACTGGCTCCATCCTTGCCGCCCAACCAAGAGTTCTGTGAAAAATAAAATCTATTTTCAAGAATGATTTTAACTTTTGTAACATAATTTTACATTTTAGAATTAATAGGGATGAAAATATGTAAATATTAATCTTATTGGTAGTAGTTTTACTATTTGTATTGACAAAATTACCCTCGCATTTCTTATGTTACGGAAAAAAAAAAAAAAATAGTTCCCCCACCCAATCTTTAAAATCCTGCGTACGTGTGTTTTAAAATTGAAGCCCGAATATGTCCCAAATGGGTCCTCTTGGGCCTAAGCCCAAAAAATATTTAAGAAGTTATGTCCATCAACCCCTTACATCCAGGATTGGGCTTCTCTCCCGTTGGCCCCCAACGACTTTAAAAGGTGCCAATTATTGTTCTTCTCTTCATATGTATGCTTGATAAGTTGCCACGTTTACAATTCGTTTGATTTCATTAAATTTTGCTTGGAAAAGAAATGGATCACAAATATAGGTTTGGTACATGCCCTTATACTTGGTCAACAAGATCTATAGGGCGAAAGTGCCATAAGAGGTTGTAATCTCCATCAGTTTTCGACGGTCCAAATTATACACTATAATTCTTTAGGGTACTTCAGTCCTGAATGGCTCCCGATTCCCTCATATCTTCTCGACGGATGTGACAAAATTTCACATGAATGTGATTATCTGGTTTTGTAATTGTTTTTATTTACAGGTTTCCCATGAAAAGAAGGGGCAAAATACAACTCAAAAAGGAAGAGAAAAAAACAAACTTTATCCATAAAAACAAAAAAACAAATCACATGCCTTTATAGTTGGACCCAAGATCTACAGGGTGAAACTGCCGTACTAGATTGTAATGTCCATTAATTTTCGACGTGTCAAATTATACACTATAAACTTTAATCTTTTAGGGCACTTCAGTCCTCAAGGGTTCCCGATTCTCTCATTTTTCTAATGTGATAAATTTCATATGACTGTGATTTTCTAGTTTTAATTGTTTTTATTTATGGGGGAAATCCCATTAAAAAAAAAGGGGGAAAATACAAGTCAAGAAGAAAGAGGAAAAAAACAAATTTTATCCACACAAAAAAAAGAGAAAAAACAAATCGCACCGTCACCGTTACCAAGGCGCGCCCAAACGAGATGATGGTGTTATCCAGAGCAGGCTTTACACCTCAGGAGATAACGCCTCTCTGAGACGGTTTACCTAAACGGAATCCAAACCGCGTCTCTCTCTCTCTCTCTCTCTCTCTTTCTACCTGCCTCTTTTGACAGAGTAAAGACAGTGTGCGTGTATGGGCGGTGTGTGAAGATGAGGATTGTAAAGACTCTCGATTCCTCTCATTATCCAATTCTCTCTGGATTCTTGGTTGTCGAAGCTTATCCCAAAAGGTACTCATCCAGAATCCCGTCAGATTTGGTCCTCTTTTTAGGCCTTGGCTTCATAGATTGGTAATATTATTCATCCACAAATACGTTTATGTGTATTTTTTCTCTTCTTATAAGCAGTAATATGATAAATGTTAGAAGGGTTTTCTGGTATTTGGAGGCTATAAGGATATTTCTGGGTTATCTTTAAAAAAAAATTCTCTTTTTTTGGGTTTCTTATTTTCTTGATTTCTCTATTTAAAAATCCTCCTCTTGCCAAATTTTCTTTCTTTTTCCATGTTTGTTTGTTGGGGTTTCTTAGTCTAGTTTCATTTCCTTGATTTAATAGTTGCTAGATCTGATTATATACTCTCTTTTCACACTTGGATAACGTTGTTGTTTTTCAAATGTTGTGAATTATAAAGATTTTAGTGTGGGTTTGTTGTGGGACATAGTATTGTGGATGATTACATCTGGGATTTTGATTGGGGTGGGATCAAGATGATGGTTACTGGTTAGTGGTGGTTGTAACTTGTGAGGTGGTTATGTTGTTTAATTAATTTGATGGGATGAAGAAAATTTCAAACCCAGTAGTGAATTCTGCCCTAAGACCAAGGGAGGAGGTCAATTGAGATGGGGGATTCCCTGATCACAACAGCCCTGTTAATCGAGAATCATCACCCGCCATCCACTCTTTTGTCCATGGATTCAAGTGCCTCTTCGTCGCACGATGAATTGGACCTCGAAATGAATCGCCAATGCATTCTCACCTGTCCTCCAGATATCAATCTACCCTTATCAGGAGACCGTAGCCCACCTCTGCAACCGTGGAGCTCAGACCCGTGTGATATGCTTGATGTTGGGCTTGGTCCCCAAGTCTATGAGACCGAGAGTTTTCTCGGTGTCCCTAAGGTTGGACGGAAAATCGCTAAAAGGGTAGATAGCATCTGGGGTGCTTGGTTTTTCTTTAGTTTTTACTTCAAGCCTGTTTTGAATGAGAAATCTAAGGCAAAAGTTGTTTGGGATAGTAACGGAGTTTCTGGGTATGATAAATCTGATCTTCAGCTCGATGTTTTCATGGTCCAGCACGATATGGAGAATATGTATATGTGGGTTTTCAAGGAAAGACCTGAGAATGCGCTAGGTAAGATGCAGCTGAGGAGTTACATGAATGGCCATTCTCGGCAAGGAGAGCGACCCTTTCCATTTAGTGTTGATAAGGGTTTTGTTCGATCTCATAGGATGCAGAGGAAGCATTATAGGGGTCTTTCAAATCCCCAATGTGTTCATGGAATCGAAGTTGTTTTCTCCCCTAATCTCATGGGTCTTGATGAAGATGAGCGGAAAAGGTGGATAGAACTCACTGGAAGGGATTTGAATTTCACTATACAGTCTGATGCTAGCAATTTTGGTTCCTGGAGAAACCTCCCAAATACCGATTTTGAGCTTGAGAGACCACCTCCTCCAATCAAGAGAGACCCAAATCCCAACTCTAAGAAATTGCTCAATGGGTCTGGGCTGAATTTGTCTACTCAACCGAGTAATCACAGAAATGGTGATGAAATGGACCAATCGGCTGTTAGCAAAAAACGGAAGGACTTTTTTCTGCATGGAAATGACGATGAATGTAACTTGGTTGTTAGTCCTCCTTTCGATCGCGCTCAAGACATGGAAATTCACCCGAACGAGCCACATTGGATGAACGACTTCAGTGGGGTGATGAGGAATGTTTATGGGCCTGTTACAGCTGCAAAAACCATTTACGAAGACAAAGAGGGTTATTTGATTATAATCAGCTTGCCTTTTGTGGATCTTCAAAGAGTGAAAGTTTCTTGGAGGAACACTCTCACTTATGGGATCATTAAGGTGTCTTGTTTAAGCACTTCTCGCATGCCATACATCAAGAGACATGATCGGACTTTCAAGCTTACTGATCCGTGTTCAGAGCACTGTCCTCCTGGTGAATTTGTTAGGGAGATTCCACTATCAACCAGAATTCCAGAAGATGCTAATATAGAAGCATATTATGATGGACCGGGAACAGTGCTGGAGATCATAGTGCCAAAACTACGCGAGGGGCCGGAAGAACATGAGGTACGCGTTTGCCTTCGCCCTCATATTGGGAGCAATGATCTTTCCTTGACCTAATGGGGGGCATCCTACAGAACTTTTACGGTAGTGTTTTATTTGTTTTATTACTAACTTCGTACCAATCAGTGTGATCTATGAAGCAAAATGTGAGTCTCGCATTTGGTATTTAGAATATTGGTCACAAATTGCTATGGTTTTTGTTCCCATGCATTTGGTATTTAGAATATTGGTCACAAATTGCTATGGTTTTTGTTCCCATGCATTTGGTTGGCTTTTTATTGTAATTGGCTACGATATTTAAATTCCTATTTTAATTGGTTGTTCAATTCAGGACCCATATTATTATCTAGGTACTCTGATAGAAATGGTAAAAAAGTTGATGAAATATTGCAGCACTCGTTGTTGTGTGTACTTCTGATGTATTTCTATATATCTTTCGTACCTCAGATACTTTGTTTATTGCCTGAATCGCCCTGCTGCCTTCCACGTTACGTATCGTGCAACTAGTTCCAGAATCCATATGGTTGGAAATTTGTAATGTAATGGAACATTGGATGCTTGGGGGAGGTGTGTTTGCAAGTTGTCTCTGTTTGATTTTCTTATTGCAGGCTGAGCCTCCCTCAGAAGCTTTCACTCTCTTGAAACTCTGTTCAGTAAATTAATACTCCTACTAGTACTGCTATGGAGATGTCTTTGTCTCTTGTTAGGGTAAATTACACCATTGGTCCTTGTAGTTCTGGCAGATTTTACTTTGGTCCTCATAGTTTGGATTCCTACAATTGGCATTTCAAAAAGAACAAGAATGAAAAAGGAACATTTTCAGCTCATGTGACCAACTTTGGATCGTAATTTGGTCTTGCTCAGACAACTCAGTCTGAGAAGAAAATTAGTTAATCCAGTGTTTCTATATTTTCATCTGTTTTCAATTGTTGTTCTTCTAGCTTCAAGTGCGTACCACGTTGAAGTGGATGGAAGTCCAGAGTCTGATTATTGAAATTGAATCTATACTCAATGAGGACCAAAGTGAAATCTTAGGGGGTGTTTTGGAGCCTCATTTTCAGCCTTTCATTTTTAACTTTTTCTCTTTTTGGATTATGGGTAGAATGAATTATGAATCTGGTAGGAGTTTTTTAGAGAAATGTGCAGAATGCATTTTGCAACAGGAGTAGTGTTTGGTAGATATGTGTAGAATACATTTTGTAGGTCTTTTTGTTAATCAAAATGAGAAAAATAGAAAATGAGAAGTCAAAAAGTTCTTCCCAGCTTACTTTTAACTTCTCTTCTCCTTTCATCAATTTGGAGAATGAGTTTTCTCTCTCTCTCCCAAACATCCAAAACTAAAAAAGTTGAAAATGAAAATGTGAATAATGGCTCCCCAACACCCCCACTCAAACTGCATGGACCAACGCATGTTTTAACCCTGTTGTTACCTACCCATGTTGCACACCAGGAATATGTGTAGGTTCGGTAGGTATGGATCCTAAACAAAAGCAACTTCTTTAAACCGATGGTTCTTAGGAAGGCACCACTCTAAGAGTTCCATGATTTTTTATTTCTTTTCCTACGGTAAAGGGTGACCAGGTTAGCTTACGCGTACAACAATTGTTCCCCTGTCCGTTCTAAAGAATTGCTTTCTTGTGGCCTGACTCTAAATTCGAACCCTAGCTCCATAGTTACATGCAGTGGGCCAGTGAAGAAACTACGTACACGGTACTCATGTTTTGAAAGGAAATCTCAAGCATTTCGGTGAAATGTTGACTTATTGTGGCATCATGGTTATAACTGATAAGTGGTCAAGGTTGGCGTCGTCTTGTCTTATTCTTACAACTTCTTGGGGCTGTGAACTTTGATTTGGTCCTCTCAGAATATCTGGCCTTGTTCGTTTTGGGTTTTTAAGAACCGGTTTTCTCAATTATTATCCAATTATTACTCCTATTTTTAAATATTATTTTCATTTTTCTCTCTCTCTCTCAAATCATTATTCCCTACTTTTTAATTATTATCCCTGTTTCTCCCTCTAATCATTACAAAACCCAAAACTCAAACCAAATATAACCTCAGAGTCTCATCCTTTTCTTGCCAACCACTTTCTTCTTCTGTTTCCTTTTCACAAATAGTACAGGCACAAGAGTAATCCATCAGAAAATCTCCAAACTGCAATTCGGGTCTTAAAATGGTCAATTTCTCATAAAAAAAATTGTTTATAACTAACTTGGACAAATTATTTTCATTAGGTCCTCATGGGGACATACAAATTACGATCCAAACAGACAAGTATTATCTATTAATCTGTGCTATTAGAGATGCTCCTTTGCAGGCTCCAGATATAGGGACAAACCAGATACCGGTCCATAACCCCACGTTAATTCAAGCAATGCATAACCCACAATCGTAAAGTAGTAATCAAAAGACAAGCAACCAGTAGGGAATTAACCAGAATTACTAATAACTTAAAATTAAGAAACTTAAAAACAGTACTTTTTCCACATGGGCTTTGAACACAACTACCAAACATCCTTCAAAGCCAAAACTTAAATAAAATCCTCAGAAAACCATCCGAACAGGCCAAACACAAAAGAGAGAACCACCCCGAAAACACCACCCCACGAGCACCATCATCTTAGTCGACCTCCTCGATCTTGGGTCCAGCACCGCCGCTTCCACCAGCAGCAGGAATGTCTTCATCCATACCAGCACCACCCATATCGGCACCGCCCGCACCCTGGTACATCTTCGCGATGATTGGGTTACAGATGCTCTCGAGCTCCTTCATCTTGTCCTCGAATTCGTCTGCCTCAGCAAGCTGGTTGCTGTCCAGCCAGAGGATGGCTCCCTCAATAGCCTCCTCAATCTTCTTCTTCTCTGCAGCCGGAAGCTTCTCGCCGATCTTTTCATCCTTGATTGTGTTCCTCATGTTGTACGCGTAGTTCTCCAAGGCGTTCTTCGCCTCCACCTTCTTCTTGTGCTCCTCGTCCTCTGATTTGTACTTCTCGGCCTCTTGGACCATCTTCTCTATCTCGTCCTTCGATAGCCTGCCCTTGTCGTTGGTAATTGTAATCTTGTTCTTCTGTCCCGTTGTCTTATCCTCAGCAGAGACATTAAGGATGCCATTGGCATCAATGTCGAAGCACACCGTGATCTGAGGAACACCCCTTGGAGCTGGGGGAATGCCGGAAAGCTCAAATTTGCCGAGTAAATTGTTGTCTCGTGTCCTCGTTCTCTCACCTTCATACACCTGGATCAAGACTCCAGGTTGGTTATCGGAATATGTAGAGAAGACTTGTTCCTTCTTTGTTGGGATGGTTGTGTTTCTTGGGATCAAGACGGTCATGACACCTCCAGCAGTTTCCAAACCAGTTGAGAGTGGGGTAACATCCAACAACAATAGGTCTTGGACCTTCTCGTTGCCCTCACCGCTCAAGATGGCCGCTTGAACGGCAGCACCATAAGCAACAGCCTCATCAGGGTTGATGCTCTTGCATAGCTCCTTGCCATTGAAAAAGTCCTGCAAAAGCTGCTGGACCTTGGGAATTCTGGTGGATCCACCAACTAGGACAACATCGTGTACGGTGCTCTTGTCCATCTTGGCGTCTCTCAAACATTTCTCGACTGGTTCCATACACTTTCTGAAAAGATCCATGTTGAGCTCCTCGAATCTGGCACGAGTAATAGTGGTGTAGAAATCGATACCCTCATACAAGGAATCAATTTCGATGGTGGTTTGGGCGGTTGAGGATAGCGTCCTCTTGGCTCTCTCACAGGAAGTCCTCAACCTCCTTAGAGCTCTTGGGTTGCCACTGATGTCTTTCTTGTTCTTCCTCTTGAACTCCTGAACGAAGTGGTTCACCATTCTATTGTCAAAGTCTTCTCCTCCAAGATGGGTGTCTCCCGCGGTGGCCTTTACCTCAAAGATACCCTCTTCAATAGTTAGAAGGGAGACATCAAAGGTACCGCCACCGAGATCAAAAATCAAGACGTTCTTTTCACCCACGCTGGTTGCTTTCTTGTCAAGACCATAAGCAATGGCTGCAGCAGTGGGTTCGTTGATGATGCGCATTACATTGAGACCGGCAATAACACCAGCATCCTTTGTAGCCTGACGTTGAGAATCGTTGAAGTACGCAGGGACAGTGACCACGGCATTCTTAATGGTTGAGCCAAGGAATGCCTCAGCGATTTCGCGCATCTTAATGAGAACCATGGAGGAGATTTCCTCAGCTGCAAACTGCTTGTCCTCGCCCTTGTAACTAACAACAATCATGGGCTTGTCTCCAGGCCCGGGGATGACCTTGAAAGGCCATAATTTCATGTCACCCTGAACAGTGGCATCACTGAACCTCCTACCAATCAACCTCTTTGCATCTGGCATGGCAAAAAAAATTTATTGATGTCAAACAAAAGTAAAACACCAATAAAAAGAAAACACGGGCAGGATTAAAGTATTGAGAAAAACTACGGAAAACTAATATCAACATCAACCAACTGCAACAATGGATCTCAAAAAATTGCTCATTTCACGTGTTCCAAAGAATCGTAGTTACTTAAAAAGCCAACTCGTGAGACGCACTGAGAGATGAGCAACGATATAGTCAATAGCCAACCCTACATCTCGCAAAAATGAGCCCCCCTTAACTTGCTTGTACAATAAAGAAACATAATCTAGCCGCCTCTGGAGCTACATGGGGGGTGCAAAAGAATCTTCTCCTTTTCTGAGAATTCAGGGGGAGAAGCATTTCAAAGCGTTTTTAGGTCAAGGAATGGACAGGGCCATAGACTAATTGCACCGAATATTAGTAAACGAATGATTTACCTATTTACTTGGCAAAATATTTTTGACTTCCCTCAATTTTATGCATCTTAAAGGGACTAGAGTTCCATAATCTATGACGGCAGAATCAAGCCCAAATAACTTCGTAGATAACATACATCATGACATCGACACGTCTAAATTACAAGATATACCTAGTGTCAAACTTTCTCATGACACATGAATCAATTTTCCGAATCAATTTTCCCTCCTAAAATTGATACATCAGCACTTATATCGCCTTTTTTATTTGTCAACGCCTAACATGTATAAACTAATTGAATCTAATGATGAGAATCTAATGATAATTGAATCGGGGTTCACAACTCTCCAAACTGATCCAAAACGCAGAATTATAAACATCAGATATAATATGACACGGAACCACGCATAAAGCACTAAAATACTGGTACAAGCAAAGAACAAAAAAATCTGCAAATATTATAATACTATCTACTAGAAAGTAGAAAGCATCGAAGAGAGCAAATCTGAAATAACAGATCAATCGAACAAATCAAAGCAGCAACAAACTTTTGATTAAGAAGCATGCAAGACTCCAAAAGAATACTTATATCTAAGCTCAAAACCAAAAATATCAAAATTAAAAGTGATAGATCTGAAATAGCAACACTTCTAAGTAGTAGATCTAATAATCTAGCCTACGGAAATACAGATCCATTAACCACATGCACAAAAGCATACATACAAAAGCTTAATCCAAGAGAGAGAAAAATCTTACCGAAGACGGTGTTGACAGGGTTCATGGCGACCTGATTCTTAGCGGCGTCTCCGATCAACCGCTCAGTATCGGTAAACGCAACATAGGACGGCGTCGTTCTGTTACCCTGGTCGTTGGCGATGATCTCAACGCGGTCGTGTTGCCATACTCCGACGCAGGAGTAAGTCGTGCCGAGATCGATTCCGATCGCCGGGCCTTCTCCTTTTCCGGCCATTGAATTGAAAGAATTCTTCTCTTTCTAGGGTTTGGAAGCGAATAGATGGAATACAGAGGGATTTGGAAGATGTTTACTGTGAGATGATAAATCTAGGGTTTGTGAATGGGTGGATTGTGTTGAGGAGTGGGGTTTTATAGGAGAGGAGCCCGCGTTGGGTTATGTTTTCGAGAGCGTTCGAGAATGTTCGTATGATGACTCACGAGTCGTGGTTGTTTGTTAAGGGGAAAAAAATAGCTGCGTCACAGGTATGGAACACATGTCGGCCATATTACCAATTTAGCGATATTTTAACTATGGACTTTGCTACACGTACAAAGCACAGAAAATGTACAGAGCATGCTCGGGGACCTACTTTTGGGTTCCACACGAGTGATCCGAATTTTGGTTGAAACGGTGGGACTTTGGTTCAACCACTTTCAACCGTCCGATTGAGCTGATTTTTTATGGGGCCCCTCGGAAAAATGTTCTAAGAATAATGAACGGTTTGGATCACTCGTGTGAGACCCAAAAGTGAATCCCCGAACGTGCTCTGTATGTTTTCGGTATCCATAGGTTTTTCCTTTTAACTACTAATAATAATAATAATTAATCTGGATTATTTTTTGTGTTCATCTCGACGGAAGGGATCTAGTAGTAGTAAAAAGTTAGAATTATTAACCAAACTAAAATTTTGTGATTAAAAAAAGTAACTCAAAAAGTTTGTCTGTTTTTTACTATTTTTGTCTATTTTGATCATAATTTTTTACTTTTTAGATTTCATCTCATCGAAACAAATTCATAATCACAGAAAATAGATGCAAAATTAACAAATGCATAATTTTTTCAAATAAAGACGAGAATAATTCAAGCGTAATTATTTTGCCAAAACACCGCCATGTTTAGGGGTGTTTGGAAGGTTCGGGGCATTTTATTTTTATTGGCTTTTCTAGTTTTCAGTCCCTTTAATTATGAGTAGATTGCTTTTCAAAAAAAATATTGGTAGATTTCAATTTGATCCTTATATTTTTGAATGTTTCAATTTCGTTCTTATAATAACGCCTTTGGATCTTTTTTTATCCCTCAGACTTGACCAAATCTTATTAATGCTTCTTATAGATACTATTGTGTATCTTCTATTATTCTTACTTCAATGTAGTCAGCATTTGCGCCTAGCTTAGCTAACATGGTGGGCATGTTATTGCACATGTATATATATCTTATCAGATTGCGTGAATAAATAGTTCTTGAAATAGCTATAATATATATTTATTGCAAATATATCAAGAAAAATAAGATTTATTAAATACAATTTAATGAAATATTTATTGGTTCGAAGAAACTTACTTCAACACATTTAAAAACAACTTTAAAACTTTAAAGTATTTCAAAATCTAACTTATGGAAGTTAATATAAGTTTATAAACTTTAAAGGCATATTATATGATTTTATGAACTTGAAAGGATAATTTTGTAATTAGAAAAAAATTAAAATTGAAAATAATTAGAAACACATGAGGATGCAATTGAAACATTTTAAATACAAGAACCAAATTGAAACCTAAGTTATGAGCACAAAATTCGGACATTTAAAAATATGAGGACCAAATCAAACCCACCCATAACTATGGGACTAAAAAACTAAATAAGCCTTTTTTTTTAATTACTTCTATACATTATCAAATGGTGGCTGTTTGGGAGTAAATTTTAAAATGAATTTCTTTATTTAAATCTTAAAATTGAACAATGGAGAGACAATTTGAAATTTAATAACAAGGGAGAGTTGATTAGGGATCCTATTCGGAAAATATATTTATGTTTCCATTTCAAATCTTATTCTTTCCTTATCTTCTCTCCCCTAACATGGAAAAATATTCTCTCTCCTAATTTTCTAAATATTTCTCTTTTCAAATCTTATTAATTTATCTCAATATCTCGCCCTCCAAACTTTCTAATCTCTTCTTTCCTAATCTTTAGTGTTCTCTCTCTTCTAATCTTCTCTCCTCTAAAATTAAGAAAATTAAGCAAACAAATACAAAAAAAAATAAAAAAATTCCTTATAACAAAAAACACATAAACATGATAAATTAATAAATCATGTTTATTGTATGAATCACCTAACATGGTAAACAAATTAACCATAATTAATGTTTGAAAAAATTGTGAGTAATAAATACACCATGAAACCTTTGATCAATTGTGTAAATAACTCTCTTCTAAAGGACACGTGAACATGATTGATTAATTTACAAGTGGTAAAACAATAAACCATATCCACTAGTACTTAACTTCCCTTTATGAATTTAGCCTACACAGCGGCTCCCTTAAAAATTTTAACATGTCTCAAAAAAATTTAGAATGAATACATAAAGAATTTAGGATGAAAACATTAAGCCCAAAATTTTTTACCTATTCTTTACCTATGGTAAAGATTTTTGGGATGAAAACATAAAAAAATTAGGATGGAAACATTCTTTATGTTTTCATCCCAAAAATCTTTACTCTCCGGAAGTCTCCGAATGCTTCCGGAATGTTCCGGGTTTTACTAGAATATTTCACAATGTTTTCAAATGTTCCGGACTCTAGTAGAAGGTTACGGATCCTATTAGAATGCCCTGGGTTATTCTAGAACCTTCCGCAAACTTATGAAAGGTGGAGTTTTCTTCTAGATTATAATAGAATAATATGTAGGTTTATCTAGAAGGTTGTAGAGTTATTCTAGGATGTCCTATTCCAGAGAGTTATTCTAGGGTTTATCCCTATTTTTTTCCTGCAGCCGCCTTCCCCTTCCATCTTCTACCACTTGATTCTTCTCCCCTTTTCTTCTCTTCCCAGCTTTTCCTGGGAGTGGGGCGGCCGCTTCCCGGCCGCACCTCCCCCACCTCCTTTGTGCCGCCACCCACCTTTCCCCTTCTCGTCCGTTTCAAAACCCATCCCAAGATCTGCAACCTTCCACTCCTCCTCTGCCACGCTATTGCTTTCGGTTCCACTCCTCCTCTGCCACGTTGCTTCCGGTGGTGCTTGAAGGTTTCAAGATCTGGTGGCTTTGTTTCTAACGCAAAGGTGATATTTGGGTGACTGGGCCCCTCCGCCCAATAAAGCTCCTAAATCCGAAGGCGGCGGCCATGGAGTCTGGTTTCCTCTCCCGGAGCAGCGACTCGGTTAAATCTCGAAGATCCGGATGTAACTCGGTGTGACTCAGTGGGTTGTATCAGGTTTGTTTGGTGGTCTTAGTTGTTTCTTACCCTGTTTGCTTTCATTTTTTGTTTGGTTAGATTAGATTTGTATAGATCTGGTTTGTGTTTTCTCGGTTTCTTTCCGGACTGGTTTTCCAGTGTCCGGTTGGTTGTGCTTGCAAGGAGGTCTGGCTCGTTGTGGGTTGTCTGGTCAGATGTCGAGCCCGGAGTTCCGAAGTGCCTGCAGGAATTCGCACTGGAGCATCCCTTTGCGGCTGTGAGGGACATGTTTCCTTACGTCGTGAATGCTAACATTAGCCGCTAATTAAAAAGACCGCTCCAATGGATTGAGCTCTGGGTTGCTCCTCTTTTGATACTCGGATGGACCTTATGCCGCATTGTGTCGGTCTGCTTTTTTGCAGTAATGCGTCTTTGAGTCTTATGCCCTTTGTGGTTTGCTCGTGTCCCAGTGTTAGCTCTTTCCGATTTATGATTATTTCATGTAAGTGCCGTTAGGCTTGATATGGAAATTTCTCTTGATCAAAAAAAAAAAAAAAACGTTCGCGAGAGGACACCATGTTCGTTTGGGTTCTTAGAAACCGGTTTGGAGACTGATTTTGTGAAAACTCGTTCGGTTTCCCCAAACATGGCTCTCAATGATGTCACCAAAATGAGAAATGTCAACAAAGTTGGAAAAAAATACCAAACCCATCTGCCAAAGGAATAGGAACGGAGGAGAGAGAGATTTTTTGGAGTAATTAATTGAAGTGGGACCCATGGTTGAAATTTGTTTGTTTATTGGAGTAGTATTATTTTTTGATGGGGTCAAAGTTGTAGGGGACCCACCAAGTTTTTTGGAAACCAACTTTGAAACTATTTAAAAAAAAGGTTCTCAAGACCGGATTCTCAAAATCCAACCAAACAAGGTGCAAGAGTGTGTGTGATGGATACACCAAATATTGTGAGAGCACAAAGTGTGCCTGTGTAAGAGACTCAAGTGTGAGTGATTCAATACAAGTGTATAGTTTGCGGTGTCCAAACTCAACATGGAAAATGTATTCAAAATACCTTTACAAAGAGACCAATTAAAAGAGCATTAAGTTGAATTCCGGATGAAGAACATAAATTATTTGAGTTTTACATAGAAATAAAGGAATATTTTGAAATAGAAACAGAGTAATGTGGGTGGAGTTCACATGAATAATGTAACCCTCCCTGATTGCTTTTTGAATTAAAAAAATTACTCCTACTATTTTGATACTCTAAGATAGAGTTTTAGAGAGTGATTCGGAGAAACGGAGCATACCGGCATTCTCAACAACAGAAACCAGGTTAGTCAGGAGAGATGACAATGCATCTTTACCCGCCGTGTGCAGAAATGGATTACAACTAGAATTGCACTTTTGCGACACATAAGAGCCACATCGTGACCACTGACCACAACAGATGCCAGAGAGAGCGAGAGAGAGAGAGTCCACTGTAAAATAGCAAAAATGTTTTACGGAAGTCGATAATAAGTATTAGCTACATCAGCATATAGCCTTCTATGAAAATGCCTCACTCAGGAAAAACTAAACTGGGGATGACATTCCTGCAAACCAGTAGCTAACAGAAACAAACCCTCAGTCAGTTGCCTTCATATTTTGGATCAGCCACCACGTAATGATATGCGATCACCAGCGCAAAAACAAAGATGCCGAGAAAATTAGCAAAGAAACCAAGGTCCTGATCATCAATCATCTGAAGCAAATATACAAGTAGAAGCTATGTTAGAACCATCGTCTAGAGAATTACAATACTACAATTTGCATCGTAATAATTCATGTCTTCTTTTGAACAGATAACCTGTCAAAGCAATTGGTAGTAGAGTTGTGGTGAATCAAGATGAGGTACATGATTTATAAAGCTATCAACCTTGGGAGGAAAAATATAAAAATAATTTCAAATAATAACTAGAGGTGGTACTGAAACTCGGGCAAACAAGTCAGGGTCCAAAATATGTTTCCTCCGAAGTATCATAGATATATTTCCTCATATTTCTTCAGAAACATTTGTCATCATGCAACACAAAAAGGTAAAAAAACCTACCCAATGGAGAAAGTAAAAAAAGCCCTTTCAGTTTCATTTCAGACAAAAAAAATGGGTAGATATCAGCTGCGTAGTTCAGGTTTAAACTAGCATCTATGACTTTCAATTTGGTTTTAAGGAGAGAATCGGGCAAGCGAAAAATTTACTGCAAAACCAGCTTGCACCACCTGGCAAAACAGGGATGATAACAGTGGGAAATTCCCTTAAAGCGTTAAAGACTGCAACCCCTAGCGCCATATATAACAGAAAAGTATCTTGCGGATACATTGGGAAATTTATTTGGAGTTAGACGAGGGACAGCCACCAGCAGAAATGAAGATTCCAGCGAGGAATATTCTCCACCAAATCGGAAATGCACAAGGTAGATACAAAGCTTTGCCATGAGCGGAGAAGAATGAAAAAACAGATTAAAAATGCCCAGATCTTAGTGAGAAAAGATATTGAAAAGGCAAGTGGGTAGTGCTAATGCCAGGACAACAAACACTGGAACCACGATTATTGATGCGAAATGCCATTTCTATCCTTGGGCCTTGCTTACTCTTCGTTCCTCGATAGTCTCTCTCTCTGCAACAACTTACTCCCCATCACATTCGCATTCCCCTCTCCCCATACATATCATCATAGCATTCTCTACTTCTTGTTCCTCTTTCATCTCTCTAACACTTAAGCACTCGCTGCCTGAGAAATCATCACTCTTCTGACCAACCACAGGTATCACCACGTATCTACTGACCAGTGACCACTGTAACGCCCTACTAAAATCAACCAAAACACATCAGGTAATTGAAACCAAATTCTATTTCTCCCAAGACCCCCACCCAGTGACTTTCATTTCCACCGTTGTCGCTCCAAAACCACATTTCACTGGCTCTTGGCGTCCAGTTCCAGTCACGTCTTGTTTTGGTCCTAAGTCTTATAAATTTGATTTGAAATAGAGAAAATTGATGCCGTGTGATTGCCACCAGAGATATTTGCAGCCATCTTTGATGGAGTATGAGGGACAGACCTACATATAATACTGAGGACCATGGTCCCCCTGCGCACCCCTTGCTAGCCCACTTCATCCCTCCACCTAAGAGGGGCCAACTGTTTGAACACGCGTGACAAAACCCAAACGTCAACACGAGTTCATTATGGAGTTTTAAGCTTTCTGCCTTCAGAGAGCGGCCTTTAAATTCAACAACTCCAGCCATCAAGTTTGAAAAAAAAAACTTAGATTGGTAAATATTTAGATCCTTCATTCATGTACCACAATTTTTTCATTAATGTTTGTTCTTTGCAAAATTTTGGAGGAAAAGCCCTCGTTGTCTTGGTGTTCATCTTATGGGGCTGTTGATTTAAAATACTAGGAGTGAGATTCAATAACTGAGTTTCCCCTATCTTTGGTTATGGAGAGAATTGGCTTTCCAAGAGGAGTGTCAGATAACAAACTCAGTTATTTATTGCGCTTGTGTGACTTCCACTGGGATTCACAAAACAATTGGGTAATGATAACATTAAACTACTTGGCCCAAATTTTGTAGCCCACATAGCTAAGGAGTAAGGATGTTAGTGGCAGTACCGCAGTACCCCGTACCAGTTAATTTTCGTAACTTGCAAGAGGACAACCTGAAAAGCTTTATCTAATGAATTAGGAAGTTCACTTTTACTTTAACATGTTCTTAACGATGTAATTCGATTATCGTCCTTTTCACCCTTATACTAGGCAGCTGTAATTAGTTTTTCGTCACTATAACACTTTCAAAGAATAAATTAGGTATTACATTGTAGTTTACATCTCATCTACAAACTCGAAATCTCAAATACAGTAGTTCGTGTCAAATGGTTTTAAAAAGTTGTTCATGTCTTGGCCCCCAGGACGAGCAATCCTGGTTTGGTCTCTGGTTGGTCTGATTGAAAGTGAAGAACCTAGTGGCAAGTTTGAAAGGGTAATGTGCTCAATGAGAGAGTAGAACATGATGATTTGTTCAGCTTAAAGACAGTTCACGAGTTTATAGTTGTGGCATTAGCACCACCCAAAACAACTAAGGTGATGCAGGAAATGGAGTCATTCCTAGTGCTGATACTTATGCCTTATTGTTCCCTGAAATAGGAACTGGACGTCATTGCAGTACCAAGATTTGTCTTAAGATGACCTTGACTACCCAAATATGATTTGTAAATCAGCCTCAAGCGCAGGACATGGTCAGACAACGAGAAATCTCACACTCGCCTCACATCATCGAACAGTGGTTTTGTAAGTTTTGTTCATTTACCATTTTCCAAACAGATTCCTAAAATGGAACTTCCACACTTCTATAATGCTATTGCTTTAATCGCCCTCAGCCCTCCTAAACCCATCCTACATGTTTCCGTAACCCAAACTTCTTCCATACTTTGGCAGCACGCACTCCAGACAAAAATCATTTTACTTACATTCACTGGGACGATCTGTTAAATATCTTCCTTACGTTTTTTTCTATGGAAAATCACTTGTTAAATCCCGTACCTCCCACATAATCAATAACTGTGCAGAACTACATTTCTAAAGCGTATCTACGAGACTGAAACTATCCTTTTCGGTTAATTCTACTTGCACACCTCTCAAACACACCACCTAATAGAACATATTTTCACAATCCCAAACCTTTATTTTGCAGGCCTTGACATACACATTTTTCATGTAAACAACCAGTTTCATTGGACATTGGTAGCAATATTAACAATTTACAATTTTCTTGAGAAAAACGGATCTGTTAAAATTCTTCGTATTAATCCATTGATTCGAACTACGCACTTATCCGATCGATCTGGTTTTTCGCATGAACAATATACATGTATGGGGCTTCAAAATGGACGTATCAGTGAGGTTCTCAAAATAGGTCGTGGAACCACACACAATTTAGTGGTGTATTTGAGAACTGTGTTTGCAAATGTGCGTACGGAGCAAGGCTCATCCTATAAGCATACGCTAAAGACAGCAGATGAAGAATTACAAAACAGTCAACGAAGCAAAACAATTAATAAGCACAAGAGCGTGGTCGAAATCGAGGAGTAGCAAATACAAATCCCAGTAAACAGAAGAACAAAACTGCGGTTTTAAGCTCTGATCGGACCTTCCAATTACAGTATCATACATCCTATTCATCCATAGGGAAAAAAGGAAATGGAGATTCACATATTTCATGAAGCATATCCGCGTATAACAACAACTAAAAAAGTAAACCCTAGAATCAAACGATGCGACGATGGAAACAAAAGGGGAAAATCAGAATTTGATGAAATGGCGATTGAGAGAGTTACCTCTTTGGGTTGCAATGGCGATCGATGTAAAGATTCCTCTCTTGATTTCCAAATTATTTTCCGAAAGAGAGCTTTGAACAGATCGAAGAAGGTAGAAGGACGTTGATTGGACGAGAAAACGACGTCGTTGCTGACTTAGAGAATACAGAAAAATATTGGGTGGGGAAAAAATTTGGGTGTGGCTGCTGGGATTCGAGCCCAGGTCTCCACGGCCACAACGTGGAATTCTTACCACTAAACTACAGCCACCCGATGCTAAGTTTGCAAAACTATGTATTTATATTAATATTATACTGGGAAAATAGCACCCAAAAAAAAAACTTCAATGACAAATATTATCAAGATAATGTCAGATAAACGAATTATTTTGATAATATGCAACTAATCATTTAAATCAAGTCTTGCAACACCCAAATTTTATTAACGGCTTATATCTATTCTCAAAATTTTACTGGACTGTTTCAGGTGGGGTGATTCTGTGAGACTTAATTTGACCCTTTTTTAATCGGTTAGTTCGTGATTATTACATCAATCTGGATATTTCAAATAATGATAAAATCCAACAATATCTTTCGTAGAGTACTATTTAAGTAGAATTATTACAAAGTATACGCAAAGCCTTCCTTCTTCTTCTTTTTGTAATTCGGAATAATAGGCAAAGCCTTTACGCATGTAGAAATTTACTTAATTTTGACTTCATAGGTAGTAACATTTTTTGTGTTTTCGCATCTAAAATTATGTAAAAATAATTTGAAAAATGTTTATTTATTTATTGTGGTTTTTGACAATTGAGAAAATCACTTATGTATTACTCCACAACGTTACAAATTTATTCACACGATAAACGAATTCTTGCAAAAAATACTTTTTTCTCGTCTCTTTCTCTCTCTAGGATACAGCCGGCCCTAATTTCCTTTTCCTGGGGTGGGGGTTGCTACCTCTCCGTAGCCCCTCCCCCCACCTTCCGCCTCTTCTCCTCCCCTCCTCCCCCTGTTCTCCTCCATTAGTGTGTTTCATCTCCTCTTATCCTCGGTTGCTTCATGCTTTTGCGCAGCTCCGGTCAGTCCGGCGATGGAGGCGGCAGGTGATTGTGAGGTGGGTGTCGGCTAGTGGGGGTTCAAATAAGGAGGAGGCAGAGAAGTGTGTTTTGCTTTCTTGTTTTACTACCAGCTGCCTTTCAGTCCAGTCGTTACCGATCTGGTTTTTTCAGATCTGGTGGGGATGGTGGTGGGAATAAGCAGTTCATCTTCAACTCAGTGCATCCGGCCTGTCCCGGTTCAACTCAGTGATGGGCGCTCCGGGTGGTTCCGTGTTTATTGGGTTGTGATTAGTTGTTTTTAGCTGTTTTTGATTGGTTGTTATGGTCCGGATTGCACCTGCGCCATTGTACTAATCTGGTTGTAATCTTCACAATCCGTAAGGAGTTTAGTCTCTTTCATCTATGGTTCACCCTAAACCCGACTTTGGCTCGGTTTGCCCACGCAATGGATGGTTGCTCTGCGAAGTATGGGTTAGCGAGCTCTTGGCTTACACCTCGATACCTGAGACGGCATCCTTACATTGCGCTTAGTTGTGTATCTTTCTTTATTGGGTTGTTATCTAGATTACTTTCAGTGTATTTTGGTTGCAATCCTTGTAATAAGTGTCGTTTGGCTTTTCGATGCTATGCAATTGGCTCCCGTTCAAAAAAAGATAAATGAATTATTGCTTTTAAATAGACTATTGCCCTGGTTTCCCCCTATAAACTTCGATGGGAAGTGCTTTTTCTCAATACCAATTGCACACATTTGAACAGGCAATACCACATTGTAAACTTTGCAGACATTATAGTAGAAGCGCATTATACAAATTCCACCCTTTTCTTCTTCTTTTTTGTTTTATAAATGCAAAATTTTATATGGTCAAGCCAAAGGAAACACAACGTAGGGAGGGAAAAACTCTCGTTGCAACAAATCGTGACAAAAAGCAAAGTCCCGACAAAACTAAACCATAAAACACACCCCTAAAACAGGTCCCAGAATTTTCACAGAGAGACCACAGTTATCACAGAGAGTTCTTGTTATCCAAAGATGGCTTCATCTTCCTCCTGGAGCTGAGGAAGTCTCAGACTTCATTGATAATCCTTAGGTAGAGTTGAGCTTGCGCTGTAGACTTCCCTCGAAAAATTCTAGGACCCTCTGACTACTTAATTTTTGCGAAACGGAACAAAAATGAAACCGAGAAGCAGACCAAAGACGCATCTCTTTCGATGCTTTGCTTCCTATCCTGTGTTTTACTATTCTCACACCAAATAAATCGATGGTGTGACCATCTATTGCCACTATAACCTTAGAAGGTCAAGAACGGTCCTCTCTTTAGAACTGACATCCCATAACCACAAGCAGAGAGTTTCAACATGCACATCACACTCAGGCATAAGTGGATGTTTGCTGCACCGTATAGACTGCCGTAAAAACTGATTACGCAAAAAGCAGAAAGGATCAAAAACAAAAATCAGATAAATCTTGTTAGTAAACCTGCAACAAACACAATACCCCCTAAGAGACTCGGTGGTTTCCAAACGCATCTTTTTCAAGCTTTTTATGGCAGAATGCAACACCCAAGTGCAAAATTTTGCAATTCTTGCATTGTCCGGATGAGCATGCCATGGCCCTGTGACCCTGTCGCTCCCCCCAAAAGCTAAACGATGAGCTTATTAACTGAGATTAATGTATCTATTAGTTGTCAACAATAAATCAATTGCAGATAATAGCCACACAAAAAACTGGAAACACGAATCTCATAAACAAGTTCAGTTCTTCAAGGATAATCGAAGAAAACCGAAAACAGTAAGCTGACAATGTCAAATACTAATAGAAATCCTATCCTTCATGGATAGCCAGAGTAAAATGAAGTTCTGAACTCTTTCAAACATTCAGCCAATTATTGGGCAATAAGGAAATCATTGAAGATTCAACACTTGGTTCCGACAGTAGAAACATAGTGTCCAACTCCTCTCTACTTCGATCATTAAGATATTACCTGCAAAAAAATACCCAAGTTCATTACATGTTGAAGAGTGCAAACAAACACCAGAATATGCCCAGGGTCCATGTTTCTTACAAAGCATTTAAGATTGAGCAGTTCTATCCAAATGAGAATTAGTATTATCAGAAAACAAACAACCAAATATGTAATACACGAAACAGAATACTTGTCGCTGGGAACTTTATCCGTACATTTAAGTGCCTAAAATGTCCAAGACACAATTCCCAATCATTACATGGAATCAAAACTCAAACAAAGGACCCCACTGAAAAATAATTAAGTGATAATGATGATGGATGGATAACAAATTAACTAACCAAAGAGCAGCACAACTTGATGTCCATCAAAAACACAAGAAAACAATCATTGTATTCAAGAAGAGCAAATACCATTAAAGGTTATTAGACTTGGTAAACTAGGGAAGCTAAAGCAGGTGATTGAGAAATAGCAGAATTGTGTTTAGAACGACTATAAGTCGTCTGACTCCGCGAAACCTGTAAAACTCAATTACCTACTTCCACCAAATGCAACTAAAGAAGCCTTTCCAACTATTTTTCAGATGACCACATGGATACACTTCACTAATACCCCAATCTCAAGAGAAATATAATAAAATCATATCCATTCATAATGTCTCGAAACTATACTTTTCTACTCGTTTCCTTAACACTTTCAACCTCGACCACTAATCCTCAACCACTTCATGTTCCCCTTGGATTGGTAACTGCTACAAGCACATCAGATAGCCATTTTGCACAAACTCATACCGTCATAAATGATTTTCTTCCATTTTGTCTAGACTTTTTTTGTGTCTAAATTTCCACAAGTACATATGCATTTCTCCTTCTTCCTTAGGAAAAAAGTCACCATCCTCCATCAACATTTGGAACAGAGGGAGTAGTTAGTTCTAGTCGTGCATATTCATACCATATTGCCATTTTTTTCTTATTTTCTTTATTTGAGATACTTATTGTGGTTGTACACATTTATAGGTATACTTTAATTTGATGCAAAGAAATTCATAATTTATGCATTGAAGAATTTTATTTTTTGATCTGTAAATTGCACAACTATTCACAAGGAGCAAGCAATTCGGAACGGAGGGAGTAGTTAGTTCTAGTTGTGCATATTTATAACATGTGCCTTAATTATTTCTTATAATCTTTTTTTGAGATATCTTTTGTGGCTGTACACATCTACAGCTATACAGTGTGTATGTGCATGTTCTATGCTGGAGAATAAGTTTCAAAAAGGGGGGCAGTGTGTGACTAGCAATGTTACCAAAAAGGGTAAAGCCAAGAACCAAAAGAAAGATAAGAAGAGAGGAAGAAGCCTGGTGGCAGAAAGAAAAGAAAAAACAAGAGAGAGAAAATTTGCAAATACTTGTACATTGCTGTTGGCACATAAATAATAATTTCAACCAAAGTTTGATGTACAAATGTTGGGCTTGGGCCTACGAATTAAGTAGAACATGAAGAGCCTGCGGGAAAAAGGCACGCTGGCCCAACAAGCTTGCGAACACAAGCGAAGCCCATAAGAGCCACATTAGACTCTTGTGGTGTGTTGGGCCTATGACATGTTAGACCCAAGAGCTCTCCAAATGAGATATGTTGGGCCTGCAGATAAGATGGCGTATGGAGTACAAGCCTTTCACCCATATCTCGTACGCCCTACAAACCAAGCATGAGCTAGTAAGGAAAATACGTTGGCCCATGTTGAGCCCACAAAATATAGCCCCTGGGAAGCCTCTGTAGAATTAACAGAAGAATATTCATGCCACTATAGCATTGCTTTGGCCTTGCCTTAGGTAATGTGAGAGTGTGTGTCCCGGTTCAAGGCTTATGAATGAATGTTAGCTCATATATAAGATATGTGAATGGGTTCCTACCATTGGGAGCTATATGAAATGGCCTCCTAACTCTGCTAACATACTTAATCGAGTTGATCTCAAGGTAAAAATAGTATTGTCATAACTTTGGTTGATTGGTTGAAAGTAAACAATTCTTGGCTATATTGGAAGAGTCAGTAGATCTTGTTGTTGCCTTCCCAAAGGGATTTTTATGAAAAAGTAATTCGAAGGAAACAAAATTTCCTGATTTCCTGTTAAAATCTTTTCATTTCAAATTCATTTTTCTTCATATTTATTTTCTTGTATAATTGCTTGTTCCTAAAGATTCTTGATATCAAACTGGAATTTACCACACTAGGTATTGGTGCAGTAGGATATAGTTTTTCTATCTCGTATGGTCCTAGAAAGAATCCATGTGGACCAGGAGATTGGATCCAAGCGTGCGAAGAATACTCAGTACAAATAACTCATTAATTGGTCTCCAACACGCTCAATCTCTAGGAATGCCCCAACTAGTGCAATGGAATTTCTTGTTAGACATTTGGACAAATTTTTTTGATGAATTCCCATATTTTATGACTCGGAAAAAGAAAAAAGATATTTACTTCGTTGGCTGGCTATCCAATGAGAAGGATTTGGTTTTTTAAGGCATCAAAAGACAAAAAAGGGTCAAACCGGAGCCTTATTTTAATTTGAGTTGGGCCTTGTGGTAAGTCTAAGAAGCAGCGGTACTAAAGCAAGCCCTTCACTTGCTTTGAGGTAGAGCTAGACCTGAGGTGGTTTCGAGTTTATCATACCAAAAGCAATGTTATAGCATACCATACCCAAACAGACTCCTACAGATTAGAGGTTTGGGCCTGATATCTCACCTCAAGGACTAACAGGTCGAGTTGCCTTATTTCATTCAGGAAAACAGATTGTTGGTTGTGAATTCTCAAACCAATTGCAGCTAAAAAAATTTAGTCTAACCTAATTCGCGATTTAAGAGATAGAGGGAACTTTGGGCGATCCGAGACTACCTTGCCTTGTAATAATGACAGATGAATCACTTCAAGAAATTACTAATAGTAAATCCAAAAATGACCGGTTGCGCTGCGCTTGCACGCCACAAGCCCCAACACCATCACCAAGAGGATTCAAGCGAGGTAGCAAAGCTAACAGACTTATATGTTCACGTCATCAACCCTTCTTGTTTCGTATACAGAAGGGGGGAACTTGCATATCAATCTAATCATCCACCAAAATACAAACACATACAGATAAATACAGTTGAAGTGTTCATGAACTATAACGTGAACCCTACGAGCTAAGAATACAGATCTAAAATCAAGTTGAACTACAGAAACAATATGTGCAGCCGATTCCAAGATTTCATAAAATTTAGATCAAGTGAGAGAGCGAGAGAGATTTACCTCTTGTGCCTCTGCACGAAGGGGGAGTTCTTCGCATCCTCCTCTGCAAATACAGTTTAAGAAACAAATTAGATTTACAGATTACGTTTGAGAGAGAGAGAGAGAGAGATCGGGATGGGTACCAGTGAGGCCGAGAGACATCTTGGTGATGATGGTGCCGGTTATGGCGAAACCGACCAGGAAAGGCCAGTTCCGACTCCATTCTCGGCGGAAGAAAACGGGCCATGGATCGAACTTCCTCATCTTTCTCTCTCCCTCTCTCTCTCTCTCTCTCTCTGTGCTTCAATGTGCTATCGCGTCTCTCGTTCTCTGATCAATGTTCGCAGGTCTTGATTGGCCTCCTAGCGTTTACAAGGGCAGCAACGATGTGTTTAGTTACGCGCCTCGCGTGCGTGTCTACAATCTCTCACCTAGCCAATCAAAAAATTTAAGGGGAAAATTAATCCGGTGGGTTGTGTTTAAAAATTCATAGAAATACGTGAAAAAAAATATAGGAGTATATAACTGTGTGAATATACGATAAAAAAAACACTGGAGTCCGTGTTTTTTGTTTGTTATTTGGTTATTGTCAGTCCAATAAATTACCAACAGAAAAAAAATCTATTTGACAGAGAATAAATTAGGAGGACTCATTTTACAAAAAGCACTTCCCTAATTTATCCCCATAATCTAATCTTATGGCTTTGGCTCACTCGTGCCAAAAATCTGAATTTTAATTATAAAAATTAAAATTATTTAATTTTGTAAATGTGGATAATTATGCTAATAAATCTAATTACGCTATAGACCGTGCCTAAAGGCACTTGTAATAATCTGAATTTTAATTATAAAATTCAGATTATTTAATTTTGTAAATGTGGATAATTATGTTAATAACTCTAATTACGCTATAGACCCTTTTGATTTAGAACCCTAATTATGTTAATAACTCTAATTATGTTAATAACTTGCATTTAGAACCCTAATTATCTAATTTATCTATATATTTAACCCTACACCATTTTTAGCACCTAATTGTAATTGAGGTGCATATTATATACTCTCATATATGTATTTATGCACACACAAATCACATATACATGTACATGTATACCCATACATTATTACCAACTTCTTATTCTTCTCTTTCCACCCCACTCACCCAAACCATCACCAACTACCTACAATCTCACACTCCACCTCAAATTTGAAAATCTCATTCTTTCCCCCCATCTTTTCTGCCATTACCCACTATCATCACCTCCTTCTATCACCCTTGTCACCCTTTTCTTTTCCTAAATGATTTTCTACACTCACACATTCCATCTCAACTCTAATACACCACCTACTCCCATATATATCCCCCTAATTCGCCCCCCCCCCCCCATTTCTC
>JAXBDA010000356.1:0-91331 GCA_036023075.1 Gaultheria prostrata | reverse complement strand
ATTTTGATAACAGAGATTGGAAAATAACATGAGAAAGAACTTTAATTGAAGTAAATACAGTTCGTCTTGACCCGTTCAGGGACAAGTTGTCTTGATCCCTCATGTTCCTTGACCTTATCTTTTAGCCGTTATTTCCCTCATTTTCCATTTAATTTATTTTCTTAGAAATTGACAAAAGCTTTTTAAATAGTTCAATAACCTTTTTCCTTCTCCCACATGTTTTTCAAGACCTCCAGACCAAGAAGACCATTGGTGTGGGGGCCTGAGAAGGATGGTTTTTGTTATGTTGGCGTTGCTTGTGCATCTTCTGTCACTTCATGTGCTTTGAGTGCTACGATACATCCTATTCCAAGGTACTTTCGGTTGGGTCACCCCTATGTGACCAAGCTTGAGTTGGATAATCCAGGTTTGAATCGTGCGTCTAGTTAAAGTGTGAAGCTTTTCAGTTGGGAAGAACCATCGTAATTCCTTTCTGCGTAGTAGTCATGGTCCTCAAACAAAGTCTTTTGATGTAGTCCATACAGACATCTAGGCCTGTTTCGGACTCCTATTAGTAATGGATATAATATTTAGTTATCTCTGTTATTGACTATTCTCTTATGTCTCAGTTATTTTCGTTGAAACAGAGATTTTAGTTGTCATATGCTGTTTCTAAATCATATAAGGAGATCTTTACAGATTTGGAGAATCGGATTAAAATTACTCATTGTGATTACACGTTGGACTACATGCAGGTTGATTCTTATTGTGTTACCCGTGGAATTGTTCATGAGACTAGTTGTGTTCACACTTTCACTTCTCCACAAAATGTTTTCACTGACAGTAAGCATCGCCATTTGTTAGACGTTGCCTGTAATTGTTATATTGCATGACGTATAAAAATTTTCAAGTCTCACTGTGTGTTACGTTATTGACCGCATACCATCTATGGTTACTAAATCATAGGCCCCAGTTTTTAATCATGACATTCCAATTGCTTACCTTGTGCCCTCAATCCTAGGATTTTTATTTGTGTTGCCTTTATGCATGTTCTTAGACCTTAGTGTTGGACGTGATAAGTTATCCCATCAGGCTCATTAGTGTGTTGTCTTGGGTGCTCTGATGCCCAAAAAGGATATGTTGTTACTGAGAGCTTGTGGAGAGAGAAATATGTTAGTATATTGCAAAAGATCATCACAATAAAAAGATGAGAAGTTTTATATTGGCTAACCCTATTAACCTTAAGCAAACACCTCATGGGATGAAAAGACTGCACTACCCTTGCAATAAATAGGTAAAAAACATAAGTTTGCCAAGGAGAATGCGAAATCGAGCAGCATTGTGAATCATTGTGAAGAAGTCGGCCAACTGAAACGAGGAAGCAACAAATGGGAGGTCAATAGTGCCTCTAACTAGAGATGGTGGCAAACGAAGTCACAATCAATCTCAATAGGCATTCTAGTTATACGCTCATGGAAGAAAGAATTGTGAGCAATTTGAATGGCATTCTTGTTATCATAATAAAGAGGTGCGGGACAGTCAAGAGAAACAACCATATCATATAAGAGCGAACAGAGCCATACAAGTTTAGCAGTAGGATGAGACATAGCGTGGTACTCAACTTCAGCAGTAGAGCGAGCAATAACAGACTATTTCATACTTTTCCATGAAATGGGAGAATTTCCAAGAAGAACACAAAAACTAATGGTTGATTTCCGATCGATGATGTGACTGACACAATGAGCATCAGTATAAGCTCAAAGAGTCAAACTTGAAGTAAAGGAGAGCAATAAACACAGATATATAGTGCAATGAACATAATGCAAGATATGATGCAAAGCAGCCAGTGACAAAAAAAAATATTGAAGATGATCCGAATCTTTCATTTCAAGTTCGCGAAAGAGATGGGATTTCACCTTGTTAATGGTAGCAAAATCAAATCGCTTAATAATAATGTCAGCCACATATAACAACAGAAGAACTAGCCCAACAGAAGTCCAATGAATAAAAAGGGCAGAGTGACCGAGTCATTTATACTAGGTTGGGAACTAATCTATAGAGCAACAGGAACAGAATGAAACCACTCATACCAAGCACAGGGAGATTGTTTAAGACCATAGAGAGCGAGGCGGACACAACCAACAAGACCGGGAGGGTGAGAAAGGCCTGGAGGACACATTTATTTCTTCATAAAGGTACTCAATAAGAAACGTGTTTTTGACATCCAACTGAAAGAGAGACCATTGGTGCACCACAGCCATAAAGATCAAAGTGCAAACCGTGGACATCTTAGTACCAGCAGCCAAGGTTTCCTTGTAATCATCTCATATTCTTGAGCAAAGCCCTTTACAACAAGGCGAGCTTTATGCCGCTCCAAAGAACAATCATTATGAGTGTTTATTTTGTAAACCTGTTTGCAGCCCATGATACTTTTACCATCCGGCAGAGGTACCAGATCCCTAGTTTGAGTTGCAGCAACAAGAGTGAGCTCGTCATCCATGGCATGTACCCAGTTAGGATCATTAAAAGACTTCTTTATACGACCTGGGTTCAAAATAAGTATGGATGCGCGATAGATAGGAGCGGTAGGAAGAAGAAAAACAAGTACGAGCAAAGTCAAGTCTTAACCGTGGACGATGTTCAAGGGAAAGATACCGGGGATCAAATGAACCTGGATCAAAGAGGCAGGTTGAGGGGCGACAGGTAAGGGAGGCCGAGCCAGAGAAGTTGTGCATTATGGTGAGAGTATGCGAGAGGAAAAGACAGAATGAGAGAGAATGAGAGGGAGAAGAAGAACCAGAAATATGATACACTCGGGAATTAAAAATCACTGCACTCAAAATAAAAAATCTTACTAATAGAAACGTTATCCAAAAGACTGGACTAAACCAAAAGTTTCAAATGTTGACGGGACAAATATCCTAATCTAGAATACCAAAGATAAAAAGGAGAGGATTGTTCATCCAAGCAAAAAGCATAGAAGGCAGTGGAAGTAGACTCCATAGAAATGTGCAAGCTCTCCAGGGTGTAGAGATCACCAACTCTACGAAGGGTCCCAAAAAGTATCACACAACTAAGGTTTTTGCAATCACCCCGAGGTTCTGAGGTAGATTCATCACCTCAAGAGGAGCTTCTTGCAACTAAGGTCAAAATAAGTATAACGCAACTATTTCTTCGTCCCTAGTAATCACGTATATGGATCTTATCAAACTAGAACCAAAAGCAATATGGGTTCGAGGAGATAGGTTAGAACTTGGGCGGGTACTATCTGGCAAGTTCTGCGCAGCATTCCATGGGGGTAGGGCTATGGCTGCAACTTGGGGTGAGTTCCACTTAGTTAGGCCTCTTCAGGAAAGCCCACCCACGCCCCAATTGTCAGCACCTGCCAAAAACAATCCCACTTACATAAAAAGTTGAACTTGCTTTAGGTCCAGGTGCCAACAAAACGTAAGTTAGTTGTTTCTAGGTTTTGGATCAATGATAAGAGTGAGAGAACTCCAACGTTGAAATACTCCCGATACAGATTGAGAGATGGTTTGATAGATAGATTCAATAGGCGTAGGATCTCTGGGATACAAGCAAGAAAGTGAGCAAAACAAAAAATATATGCTGTTAGTAAATTTCTACTGACTATCAAAGATATAGTGGATAAAACTACTTCAAATGGCAAGCATCGTCCTTCACACCGATCAAATCAAGAGAACGGGAGAACTTTTCAACCTCCACCTACTTGATGGTTAAACCTACTCCTAAATAGCGGAAAATTCCAGGGAAACAAAAAAATATGCCCAGAAGCAGATATTCATATAACTAGTTCACCAAAGCCCTAGCTTCCAAATCTATACTGCATGATGGATTTATTCCATTACGAAACCCCTTACGAATATGTGATGGAGAGTAAGAAAATATATCTTCAC
Source organism: Gaultheria prostrata (assembly GCA_036023075.1). Classification (NCBI taxonomy): domain Eukaryota; kingdom Viridiplantae; phylum Streptophyta; class Magnoliopsida; order Ericales; family Ericaceae; genus Gaultheria; species Gaultheria prostrata. Next base: position 87,435 of record JAXBDA010000356.1, on the reverse strand, counting down.
ATAGTTCAGGATACCACGCAGAAAATTATTCACTGTACTCACCACTGCAATTAGAAAGGCCGCTTTAAGATTCCCACAGGCTTCACAGCAAGCTCTACTTTTCACGAAAGGAAACCACCTGCCCAGATGTCAAAGTTGGCAGATGAACTAATCATCAAGAAAGAAGAATTACACATCTGGTTATGCAACTTATGAGACAATATGAGATACAGCAGAAATATTGGAGTTAATTCAACTTTAAAAAAGAAGCTTAAACTGCACTAATCATTCTATAAGCTGATATCATTCTACAAGCTGATATGCCTTAGTTGCAAGAATAAAGTTGAAAATAAACAGAGATCAGGAGCAGAACGGAACATAAATGTATGAATGCACACAAAAATTACAACAAAAAGAGAGAAAAAAAAAAAAAAAAAGCCCTTCAAGAGTTTTACCTGTGCCAATTTCCACTAGCACCAGCAGAGAACCCAAATATGTTTCCAACAGCCATCCACGAGCAAAATATAGCATTTGCAGAATTTCGTTGATCGGGTCCTATCATAAGTAGTGAGGCATTAGCACTTTATGAAGACATCCACAAGGGGCACTTGGAACATGGTGCTAAGGGATCTATATATGTCAGAAAACAGTCGTTCTGAGCTGTGGAGAGCAATTTCATGCAACAAATCAGCTGGAAGGGATAGAGACCGAGGAAATTCACCTGCTAAGTCAGCGAGAAGAGCACGTGCAGGACCCTGCGAATAATGAAAACGTTGCTTTCTTATATGTCCACAAAAGAAGATTGGAAAGAGTTTTATCTTTGCTACTTCTGACCACTTGAACTCATTTAACAAGCCTACCTGCACGGTATTATTGGCAAGATCTAGCATCCAAAACCCAATGATAAAGACCACAGCTGCCCGTGTTCGAGTACCATTGAACGTGCTGCATAAACCAAAAAAAAACTAACTTCTAAACAACAACAACAAACAAAATAACAAACTAATAAAAGAGTGAAAATTACCGGCAATTCTCCTTCGTGTCCCCTAATAAATATCCAATATCTGCAGAAAATCCTATTATTATCACCTAAAAGAACATGTTCTCATTAGCTGAAATAAACCAAACTAAACAACAAGATGAAGAATAGATGCAAGATCCTCTACTGCTCACCGCTGCTGAGATCATGAGAGACCCAACAAGAATAAATGGTCTTCTCCTTCCATACTTTGAAGTGCATTTATCACTCCAAATACCCACACAAGGTTGAACCTGAAATTATAATGAGCAAACGAGGTGAGAAAATCTGACCCGAAATACTGTTAGACACAGATAGGAACTAAATGCTTCAGATTTATCCAGTTTACAACTTTCTAAACTGAAACACCAATACTTCTAAACAAAATGAATTTACAAGATGAAGAAAATGTTGTCAACTTTACAGTTTCAGATTTATCCAGTTTACAACTTTCTAAACTGAAACACCAATACTTCTAAACAAAATGAATTTACAAGATGAAGAAAATGTTGTCAACAAAAAGTTGGCTATCTGCATATTAAATTGCCATTATGATAGCAAAAGCAACAACAAATTATCAAGCAGAGAGCTCACGAAACCAATATGAGAAGGACAGCTAGCATCAAGAGTTCCACCACAACGGATCCATGGTTTAACCGAATAATGAAAAATCTTTGTCAACTTATTGGCAGAAAAGAGCTTTTATTTTTACTATACCCCGCGTAGCTCAAAGGAAAAAGCTGACTTTGAAACACTAGTCTCAAAACTAAATTTGATGATCATGCAGGTTTTTCAAAGGAAATGCAGTGTAACACAGCCCTATGATATCTGCCTAAATTGGATTTGTTTTTGGATCAAGAGTGGGGAAGTCTTCATGTTAGGAGTCTAATAGGTTTTAAGATGAAAATGCGTGGGAGGGATAAACCATCAAGAAGTCATGTTGCTTGATTTTGAGATATATGAAGTCAATCTTTGTTTCGCCATATCTAGGTCAGGACGTCAGGTGATATTGTATCATGGCCTAGAGCTACTTGCATGCAACATTGAAGTCGTCTGATTGGACCTAGATAGGATTAGCAATTCCAACGTTCCTTTCCTTTTAGTTTACACATCAAATCTAATGCACCATAAAATCAATCACACAAAAATTATGCGGTTTCAGGATAGTATTAAGCACAATTGGAAGTACAGTTGCAGTTATCACCTACCACAAGGCCTGTAATAGGGCCGCAAAGCCAGATAAACGACGAGAAAGCATGCTCAATTCCAAGAGTCTGCAATAAGGAGTCAAAGAAAAGCTTTCATTGAATATTGTATACCAAACGTGTTGGAAATGACAAAAAAAAAAAAGTAGGTGTGCATGGAAATGTATGCACAAATGCATATGGCAAATACTAATATAAGCAGCCACTCATATGTTAATGCATCTTCAATTTCAAACTAGATAAAAACAAGAACAATAGAACAATGAAAAACTCAAAATGAAAACACATTCCACCAAATGCTATTTAATTCGACCAGACAACAGGAACATTATGTAGCTTGTATGCTACTTGAATAATTTCCCAAAGACTGACATCCTAGAAAAGTCACAACCATGGCCTTTCAACCATATCTCCTACTAGACCAATGTACCACATTTATTAGCATCCATTTGGTCACAAAATTTTGAAAAAGGAGAAGTTACTAATCTCTCCTTTTATAATTTTAATCTGCTTGCATTTCAAAGAGTTCAATTAACAAAATAGGTAAGTTCGTTTAGTGGACAATTTTGAGCCCTTTTAGAGCATTTCAATTTGAAGTTGATATTTGGCCAACTATTGCAGTAAGTTAGTATCTTAGCAACAAGTAGTCTCAATATGCTAAAATATAGCAATTTTGCTCCAATGGTGGGCTAGCTAAATTTAACATCACCAACATCTAACAGACATGATATGAGAAGTATTTTCAACTAGAAATCACCATCCACTTGTTTATTAGCATGGGCTAATCCTGAAGCCAAATTATGCTAAAACATGGCATTAACCACCCAAATAAAACGCCATTGGAGATGCTCTTCTGCATTATTAGATTAGTTGATCTATGTTTTCCTGCTGCATCACTTACAGTAATGTCATAAGTCTACATATATTTATTCTCCAAAGCTTCCTCCAACATAATAACTACAGAAGTCAATACATTTTGCCGAAGCATAGCATCAAAATAGAAAATGTAAGTATATCATTGCTGAGAAGACAGCCAAACCAACAAACACACAACGCGAAGTATAATCGAGAACAGAAAACTAGAATGCAAGACAGATTTTTACGTGGTTCTCCAATTGTGTAGTTGAGTACATTCACGGCTCACACTAGTTCCACTATGTAATTCGAGTCAAGAGAGTACAAGTTATACATTGGATGTTGCGTATAACAAGTATTCATGAGCTTTACATCATCAATTACCGTAATATCCAATCTAGGTTTTAAGGGGCGCTGGCCCCTAGGCCGCTGCAACCTGGCCAGGCAGGTGGAACCCGAATAGTCCGAGAAGCGTGACTCAAATCAAATCAGGCGCCCCACAATCATCACTTCCGAACTTTATGGAACTAGACCAAATGTTGATGCTTGTCTCATAAAAGTTCAAAACTAGTGATCCTATAGCAAATGTTGAAACGAAATACTAGTGATCCTACATATAGACAGACAAAAAAAAAATCAGACCTGAATGTAAGGAGTGAGGAGAGAGAGCTGCAGAGCCCAACCGAATTGGACACCGGCGGCGACAGTACAACTGAGAATCAACGTCAATAAACTCGTCTGAGGCGGCGGCAGGGGAGAAGATCCATCCTCCGGATCGGAGGAGTGGGTCCCACCGTTTGAAGAAACCCTAGTTGATTTGTCCCCAAACTCAATACCATTACGATCTTCTTCGTGATGACGATTGTTATATTGATCATAGAGATGAGATTCGTCCAACCCAACTAGTTCCACCTCCGCCGCGTCTTCTCTCAGATTCCTGTACGGCACTCGGATCGACACTGCATCCATCTCAGCAATTACAACTACAGGTAATTATAAGTATTATCGAGTTTCAGATCTGAAGACATCAATTGAAGAGAAATGTGTACACGGAGGAGGAGATGGCGGGCGAAGTGTACGGGGTTGAATTTGAAGAAAAGTGACGGTGGCGGTATCGGGAAGTTTGCTGATATTGTACGTTGCGCAAAGGTTAAGCGGCACCCCTACTGCACGCTGGCTTCCGACCCTTTTTGACTTATCCACCAGAGAGGGGTTTTCGATCGAGAAAAGTACACAAAGCCGGCACCACAGAAACCGTCATATGCCACCGTGTTGAATCCGTTGAATGGAAATTCCTCTTTCTTTGGACAATGATAATGCCACGACAAGATTGTTTAATGCCACGATATTTAGTGCAGTCTTACAATACTGCCCTTCTGCTACCGCTGTTCCAATTTCGTTCTCCCAAGTCACCGGAAAACACCACTGGAGATGGCGACGGTCACCAATCGGAGACAAACCGCTAGATCATTGAGACCTCCTTCGCGGTCGCCGATTATCGTCGAACTGACCTATTCCCTGGCGTGCCAAATGCTCAATATCTCTCGTTTTATCCAAATCAACACATGTTACAGATGAAAATTGAACGTACCTGTAGCAAAACACATGCAATTGAAAGATTGTGGAGATGGATCCAGAGGTGAACCGCTGTATGGCGAAGCTGAAAAATGGTGAAGAAGGGCAGAGAAGCTGGATGGTACAGTAGTGAGAGAAAATGGCAGATGAGAGAGAGAGAGAGAGGGAAGTCTGCTCTCTTTAGAGGCTATAATGTTCAGAACAAATCACGCAATCGTGGCATTACAAAGTCTTGCCGTGGCATTATCGGTGCTGCCTTTCCTTTTAAAGGATTTTGCTAACAGAAAAAAAGGTTGTAGGTGTGTTATCGCTTTGAGGCCACCATCACCCACCGAAGCTTGATGCTTGATTTCTGGGTCAAAATCACAATCTGTCAACCTAAAGACTTTCCAGTTAAAAAAAAATAAAAATAAAAAAACCCTACAAACTTTACAACTGGGCCGTGGAATGTCACATATTTGTTGTCCATTTTTACTATTCATTACGTCTCAAAAAATTAATTATATTTTTCAATGTACTCCTATAATCTAGTATTGTAAGACTGCACAAAATATCGTGGCATTAAACAATCTTGTCGTGGCATTATCATTATCCTATATAAATATATATGTATATTGAAGATGAGAGAGACGAAGAAATGTTAATTCATCTTTTGATTATTGACTGAGAAATGTTAATTCCTTCTGCCTTGTTGTTCTTTCCTTTTGATGAAAAACAAAGGAAAGCAGACGAGGGTTTTTAAAAAAAAATAAAAAGAGGAAGCAGTTAGCGGTCGATGTTGACTTACAAATTAATTAATTTTTCTTAGATATGCATTGAAACTTTTTTTTTTATCGACAATAAAAATATTTTATTAAGGGAGAAGGGGGTTCCAATCTTTTGATTGGAGACTTGAAAACAGTGAAATGGGAGATGACTTGTATTTTACTCGTACATAAATCGTTTTAGTCAGTGCTTTTCTTTTTTCTACTTTTCTACCCGAAACATTATGACAAAGTAATACTCAAAATCGATAGTAGTCATATTACAAGTAGCATCTTATTAGAGGGAAGTGATGGCAACAGTACAATGGGCAGGGAAATTAAATAAGAACTGCATGCACAACACCTACGAAAAAGTACACCCGGAAAAGATCTCAATCAACCACCAGTCCACCAGTTAACTTCTAAACAACAGGTTATTTCGTGTCTCATATAATAGATGAAAATGGACAGATACTATTGTGTTACAATGAAGAATGTCATGCTCTAAAACCCATCCCATCCCATCCCATCACAAATAGTCTAAGTGTGATCCTGTGTAGTCTCTTCGAGGTTTTCAAGGAAAACTTTTTTCTAAACTTTCCTAGACGAAATGGTGGTTTCTTACAGAGTTACCACCTGGATATGGCAATAGTGTAACTGTATAGGAGTTGTTGCACTCATTACGTAATGTGTATCATCTCACCTGCCCTCAGCAAATGAGAGATTTTATGGAATTTTTTGCAGAATGGATAAAATCAAGGGTATGATTTTATCAAATCTTTATAAAATTCATTGGAGAACAACCCCTGAGAAATGAGATCAAAATTTCAGTTCCACGATAAATTACCAAGAGATAACAAGCAAAATCTCATTCCTCAATTCACTTTTAAAATTACACATAACACACAACCAAAAAAATTTCTTCTAAAGCAACAAAAAGCCAAAGATTTAAAAATGGAATTGATCTAAAAGATTAATAAAGGCTGCACAGTTTCATACCAAACGATGTTCTTACATGTAACTACAGAAGATAGTAATTTTGCATTAAACAACCAAAAAAGTCGTACAATTATAGACACGTACGTATAAAAAAACAATCAAAACAAGATTGTTCATCACAGAAAACACATGTTTTGTTTTGGTAACCAACAAACACATTATTCATTTCAATTGCACTTTTTTTTTTGGCAAGTCCAATTGCAAATTTGAACAGAGAAATACACAATATCCTTCAACATCTTCACAGAGAAGTTTGATCACATTTGTGCTTCAAAATATTCCATCTTCTTAAACATCTTCACTCCAATTGTACATATGGACTTTGATTCTTGTACCCCCTATATTCAAGCATTTTTATCTTTGACTTCAAGCTTTTGTTCTTCAAATGTTGCTCATCTTAGAAGCCGCCAGCCTCTGTTCTTCGACATGAATTGGAAGTGTTCCAAATTGCATCCATGAGACCAATATGGGGATTGCATGTACCAGACCTTGCAAATATTCCTCTCACAAAAACAAACTAGAGTCTGCAGATGAAGACGACATTAATCTGCACTTATTTTTTTTTAATTTCAAAGCAAGCATATATAAGAAATCAAAAAGTTACAAACAAATGTTCAAAATATCAAGAGTTTCTGTATACTTCATGAGAACAGAATCCTACATTCAGTTTTGGGCTGAATGAAGTCTCCCAGTAAAGTTATGAGATCCTTATATCCAGTAAAAATACTTGAGATTTTTTAAAGATCAAAACCAAGTAAATAGGTAGTATGATGAACAAAACAAGATGTCTGGCCTTTGCTACTGTCAATGGTCGCCAGTCGCTCTCCAGCAGCTAGATCTTTAAAGGTTTGAACCTAGCTATGGTAAGACCAGGGCAGCTAGCCAGTTGGTCGTGTAGCCCATTCTACAGGGGTGAGATTCTGGGTTCGACTTCTATGGAGAGGAGGTCAACCCTTGTGCTTTACTAACAGCTAACAGCTAACTCTACTGATGTATAATCTTTCGTTGCACAAAAAAAAAACTCTACTGATGTATATCGAATGACAAAAAAAACGTATGATAAAGTTTGAAGTGGAAGGGGTCTGACTCCATCTGACTTGGAGTGCAGCTGGGAAGCTCTGATTGGTTGAAGGGTACCGCATCACCTGCCACTGTCCCCTATGGGCACCCAAAATTTTCTCCTATTTTAGTTCTAAGCTCTCAAAGGGTTAGCTAGATCCACTCTCTCTTTATAACCTGACTTCAAAAAATCAAACCACAAGTTTGAATTACAAGTCTGTTTGAACCAACACTAAAGACTTGTGTACGCAGGTGTGTGTACGTCATATACACGAACGGTGCATCTCAACAGTCCGTGCATGAAATCAATGGTCCGGATTTAAATAAACTATTCGCGCGAATAGTTTATTTAAATCCGGACCATTGATTTCATGCACGGTCGGTTGAGATGGGTTGCGTACGTTTTGCGTACACGATTCGTCCGTACGAATCGCGGCGTTCTTGAAACAAAGTGCAGTAGATAATATCTATACAAAGACAATTTATGCTTCAACGGACATGATTAGTACGAACAAATCATATATATATTACTCCTAGCTGGAAAAATTGTTAAACTTGTCTATACTGCTTCAGAAAATAATTTGATTATGAAGGAAGAATAAATTAGAGAGGGGGGATGACTCGTCGCCGGAGGAGAACAAGATTGGTAGAAGAACTTTTTTCAAAGTACAGTGGCATAATGACATGCAGTGGAAAGTGGCATAATGACATGTAGTGGAGAATGACTGATATATCGTTCTAGTAGACAAAATTGTTAGATTTCATTTTAACAGATGGACTCTTTAATATGTTGTGTTTCCTGTCGTGAATTAAGGATTTTCATTAACATGTTATGTTTTTTGCCGTGAATTAAGGATCTTGAATGAGGCTAAAGATACGTTTCTTGTAATAACAGGCCTTCTTCAAAACTACACCTCGTCACATCATCGTGGTTGACCAAGATATTTCCACCCCATATCTATAGCAGTTCAGATAGACCTATTCTTACTTTCAAAATCTAGCCCGATCTCTGACGCATTAAGAATTCAGAGAAGAGTTTAAGTATATAAGCAATAGAAGAAACCCTGTTGATGGAGATGAGAAACGGGTGAGAGGGACTTCTATTGTCTGCTAGAATTTGATTGAAGTGAGAGCTGAGCAAATGAGAGGATGGAGCCACCAACCACTTATTAAGGTCAACAATTGCATATATGGTGTTGGTGGGATTTCCGCTTGGGCTCTGAGGTCTGGAATGGGCTCTAAGTCACTCTTTTGAAAAAGGGTTTTGGGCCTGCCCTTTTTACAATTTGTCTATTGCAGTTTCAGCATACGTTGGGTTCAGATAGGGCTTATAGTACTAAATAATAACGAGGCTTGTGCAAATTCAAGCCCGACTCATTAATAATCGGGCTTCATTTAATATGTCCTAACCCAACTCAATTAAAATTTTAATTTCACAAGCCCGTCTAACAAATTAATTTTCTAAAGCGTATCACAACAACATATGAAAATTCACAAACGTAATAATTATAGTTAAAGTTCTAAGTTCTCACAAAACTATTAAAAGGAAAGAGAAGAAATAGAAGAGCAAAAAGACAAAGATGAAACCTCATATCTAATAAGAGAACATGCGCCGTTTTCAAGGGAACAAAAAAAAACAACCCTAAGCAACTAGGACATATGGTGGTAACATCATACATACCTATATAGCCTATTAAATAATTACTTAATCGGGCTGGGTTGGGTTGGGTTGGACCTCAATAAATTTTTCCAAACGCTGGCCATGTAGTAGATGGGCTTAAAATTTCAACCCAGCCCCGCCCAATCCTATGAGCTTGAATATTTATCCCGAACCTTGAAAAAAAGGCTAAGATGGACGGGTTGGGCGGGCTTCCGGAGTGGTTTGCACCCCTATATCATACCATTTGCTTCCTACCCATCTTCTAATGAGACCAAGTTGGCATCTAACTCTCCTGGCTTCAGATGCCAAATTCGCACATGGGCTTTTGGTTAGGGTATGCATATGAACATAAGGAAGAAATTAATGTACACAAAAGAATTGCATGTTCATGTTAGCCCACTTATGTTGAACAAATGAATAATTAATTGAACTGCCTTGCCAACTCATGTTCAACAACTTGCCAACTGGACTAACTTGTTTTTTTTTTTTGGTGTTTAGTAATTCTTTTTCATCAAAATTATATGGATTTTGATAAGGTCAACATAAGATTTCGATTTTTTTGGCTTTAGTAAATTTTTTAGGCATATTGATAATGTAACGTCCTAGAACTTCGGGAACATTAATAATTATTACAATAAAAATAAATAGTAATAACAAATCTGATATAGCGAAGTCCCTGTGCCAAATTATATTATTCTCCTCCTCAGGGTGGAATCCCAAACCTCTAACTAGCAATTCGAGAACACTATCTGTTTGATAGAAAATAACGGCAAGAGTTAACAGAAAACAGTTTTCATAAAATATGCATGTGTCAATGTCAGTGCAATCATGCTTGTGTCAGTGTCGATGCAAATTAGAGTTAAATGCATGAAAATAAAATGTGTCTCGTATTATCTTTCATTAAAAGCATTCTTCTTCAAATTATCTATGTTTGGATTGCTTCCTACCTCCAGGCCTACAGTTAGTTCACTTCACTCTTATGGCACTGCTTCCGATCACCGGGCCTACAATCCATCATTTGAAAGCTATTGTCCTGTTTTCGTCTCCTTTCAACTGGCAGTAACCAACCTTTCCGCTCGAGATCCCGACCGTCTTGTACCAAGGCGCACACTTATAAGATACAAGGTCCGTCATTCCGCGACTCACTCGACATAGTCCCGGCCGTCTTGTATCATCTATTCACATCAGCCTGTTTACAAGGTCTGTCCACTATGTTATGTGCAAGTTTAGCCCTAACCACCAAGTTCTCTCTGCGAAGTTGGGGTGACGCTCTCGCTGCACTACTGCATTGAATTATAATCTTTTCAATCAAATTCGTTTCCATTCTCATCTCATTTCTCGTGTCAACTATTCATCTCGAAAAAATATGTGCTGTCATTATCGTATAGTGTCGTGAGTATGCAACGTGTTTCAAAAGAGAAAAACTTATTCACGGGCGAGCTGTAAACGGCTGATTTGCAGTCAGCCAATCAAAACGTGCCACGTCATCAAAATGGTAGTGCACCAGAATTTCCCCCTAAACACCCGCATACGCCTTATCCCTCCCTCCTCCCCCTCCCAGCGACCCCCCCTCTCTCTCTCTCTCTCTGTGACCCCTTACCAGCAACCACCACGATCTCCAGCCTCGGCAACCACCACTCGAAAGCCGAACCTCTAACACCACCGTCACCACTCGAATGCCAAAAATGTTAAACGACAACACTTCCAATCCCTAGCCCTCCCCAATCACACCCCACTCGCCGCCGCCGCCAGTCGAAAAATGGAGGCGGCCGAAATACTGATGGTGTGTCTTATGTCGCCCTGCCATGAGCAAGCTCGACCGACGATTCAAGCTCTTCAAATCCTGGAACGTCACTAACAAGGAGGAATTCCTTAAGGAGAACTCGGCTTCGATCTGAGCCATGGTGGGAACCTCGACGGCCGGCACCGTCGCCAAGCTGATCGATGCGATGCCGAGACTGGAGATCATGGTGGTTGCTGGTAAGCGGTCGCGCAGAGAGAGAGATAGATAGAGAGAGAGAGCTCGCTGGGAGGGATCAAGCACATGCGGGTGCTTGGGGGAATTCTGGTGCACTACCATTTTGATGACGTGGCACGTTTTGATTGGCTGGCTGCAAATCAGTTGTTTACAGCCAGTCCGTGAATAATTTTTTCTCGTTTCAAAAATTCTTTTCGTATGTATGCCATTTCCTCGTAACACGTGTTTCAAAAACCAGTATTTCCTCATTAAGCATGCCACATAAAAATATAATTTTCCTTTGCGTGTTTCCTTTCGAAAAGTGAATTGACGAGAAAGTCCCAGGTCGGATGTCTGGATGAGTCTAGTTAGAATCACCATTCCTTCCTTACTCAGCGTGAAACATGTCTTTTTGACAAACTCTGAGAGGGGTCGTTTCACCATCAACAGTAGTCCACAAAACCAGTTTAGATTTTATTAAAATACTACGGAGTCTAGGCAATCAAATGAGAGGTTTTGGGAGAATAACACCCTAAAAATTTAGTCCAAACACAACTGATCAGGCACAAACCTAATTAGCCTAATGAATCTTAGTGAGATTCTCACAATCTAAGGTGAATCTAGGGAAGATTCACATAACCTAGGCAATTAAATGAGAGGATTTGGAGAATAAAAATCTAGGATTTTTTGGGATTTTTGGTACTAAGTTGATACACTCTCATGCATGCAATATACACACATGCACAAATAGGAAATTGCATGGCAATTCCTCACTCTCCCTCTCTCTTATCCCACACAACCCCCCAATCTTTGGAAGAAAGAATGAGAATAAGAATAAGAACTCATTCTTGCTAGGGTTTAGGTGGGAGAATTATGGGTTAGGAATGTGTAGGATGGATTGTGGTAGGATTTTGTGTATTGTACTTGGCATGTACATATAGACACATGTATAGATATCCTAATTTAAATAAATAATTGGATAATTAAATAAAGGGATATTTGCACTTACACCCCTGTACTTTTCTCGATTTGCAAACACACCCTTTATACCTTTTTTTAGACACTTACACACCCTACAGAGAACCCAAAATTTTGCTTAGGTTCGGACTTTGACTTTCTCGATCAAATTTTGATGATCCGATCCGTTCAATGTGTTTGAAACGTGTTTTCAACAGTATTCAGCAAGAATCAACCAAAAAAAAGATCGTGAAGGGCTTGGATTAAGCAATTTTCTATAAAACTGTATATGTTCAGATCAAGCCATTCCCGGTGATTGTTTTTGCCAATTCCTCGCGAGTACCTTTAAAAACACATTCGGACCACATTGGACGGATCAGATCATCGAAATTTGATCGGGAAAGTCAAAGTCCGAACCTAAGTGAAATTCGGATTCTCTAGAGGGGGTGTAAATGCCTAAAATAAAAGTACAAGAGGTGTCTTTGCAAATCAAGCAAAGTACAGGGGGTGTCTTTGCAAATACCCCTTAAATAAATTTTCTAAATATAAAAAGATATTTATCGAATTTAAAATTGGAATTTTTATTTACGAAAATTAGGGTTATTACAGATAAATAATTTTATACTTTACTGATTTTTCTCGTAGACACGAATGATTAATATAAAAAATTTAATACAAATTAGTATATTTTTTTGAATGAAGAATGAGCCCAAAAAATAGAGAGAATAACACCCTAAAAATTTAGTCCAGACACAACTGATCGGTCACCTACAAACTTTACGACTATATATCAAATCTTGTTTGAACCTATGGGAGAGGAGAGAGGAAAAAAAGAAAGGACTTTTTTTTTAGCTCGAAATTACCAGCATCGGCCACTTGCATAGCACGTTAAGTTAATAAAAATATATTATACACATAATTACGTTAAGAAAAATTTACGAGAAAACAAAGTAATTATATGAATTAACAACATTATCGTTGATATGTTTCATCTATGCGTACCGAAATCTTCAATTTTGTAACTATCGTTGTTGTGGACTCCATCATATTTTTTTCCTAACCAACCAATCATATTTTATTGCATTGTTTTCTTTATTAGAATTGTCAATCTTCTCGTATTGAGGGTGGCTGTAACGTTTCGACACCGTTATTTTCAACAGCGTGGATGTTTTTATTTGAGAATTGAAAGAGTTAAATGATTGGCTCAACAATAAATAATTTAAGGCCAAATAAAAAACCAGGTAATTGCATTTTTGTTATGGATCGGTATAAGTTTATAGTTTGGTTGCACAATAATCTACGGATGATTTAAAAACTGATCTTTCTTTTGTATCGGAAAAAAGGTTGTATTCTTCTCTCTTTTCTCAATCAAACGAGTATGAGGAATGGGGTGCTTAAGAGTCTCACTTTTTTTTATATACTTTTTGCATTTTTCTTTTTACATTTTTAGGTTTACGGCCAGAATGTATTCTATACGCAGTGGTAAGTATTCTAGATGATGAAAACCAAGCACAAAAAACGAAATAGTTTTGCATAAAACAAAGCTGTTTTGCTGTGTTTTGTTACTTTGCTATAATATTTGAAATACTTACCACTGCATATAAAATACTATTTAACACAACATCTGAAAATGTTTAGTTTTGAGATACCATACGATGTACACCAACACTACTTTGGTGTACCATAGACGGACTCATATATTAAATACCCCTAATAATAAACACGCGAGGGCAGAGCAGAGCGTAGAGAGAGAGAGAGAGAGAGAGAGAGAGAGAGAGATCTAGGCCGAAGAAGTTCTCTCTACTCCGCCGCATGTCCCCTCCCCCACCACCCCCTTCCACCTTCTTCTAGCCCCTCCTCCCCTCTCCTCTCCTCTCCTTTACTTATTCCCCTCATAGATCTGCCGATAACTCCCCATGCATGGATGGATTTGCTTTCCTTTCGAAGTGGGCGGTCGGGATCTTGATTTTTGGACCAAGGGGAGGCCGATCTGGGCCTTCGACACCGAAGACAAGCGGCGATGACGGCGTGACAGTAGCGGTGATGGCACCAGCGGTTTGTTCTATTTTCCGATTTGTTTTTTTTTTGTAGTTTTAGGTTTTTTTTTTTATAGTTTTAGGTTGTTTTTATTTTGATCTCTGTACTGTGGTGATTTGATTTAATGGAGTTTTAATCTCTTCATTAAAAAAATACCCTTAACAAAAAAAGAAGGCATTTGCGAAAAGAGTAGGAAAATCTGAAAATCAATAGGCTGAGTTTCCTCCCTTTTTTTTTAAAGCGCTAAAATGAGTAAAAGTGCTAAAAGTAATTAATGTATTGTGAGGAGACCGGTCTCAAAGCCGCATTTAGTCATTTTAAAAGTTTTTAGCCAAATAAATTAGGGTAATTATCGGTAACACCCCCTGAGGTTTCTGACAGGGACCGATAAACGCCCATAGGTTTCTGAAATGATACTCACCTCCCCTCTTTTAGCTGACAATACCCAATCACGACATTCCGTTAATTAGAATGCAGTTAGATGCTGGATGGAAAAAGATGATGTCATTGTACATAAATATGTAATCTACCTATATTAGCCCACCCCACCAATCCCACACGCCCCATATATGAATCTCATGCTCCATACCAGATTTCTAGCATAGTCACCCACTCACAGTCCAACCTCCACTGCCCATCTTCCATTAAAACTATACCCAACTATGAAATAGCACAAAAAAAACATCAACACCATAGCTTGAAAATCAAGCGGCCATAAATTGGGTAAATTTTTCAATACCTTAGTTAAATGTTTCAATGGGATTCTCTATAGTTTTTTCAAAATTCTAGTGAAATAGCACAAAAAACCATCAAAAAATTACCCTTGAAGCTGTCGAAACTAATTTTGCACAAGTCGCACAAAATTTCCCCAATTATTTCCAAGTCCGTCCCACACTTTCTCAATTACACACTAAATTTCGGTCCTCCTCTCTCTCAATCTCTACAATTGGAGCAACCTATACTCTCTCTCAGTAATCGAAGCAACCTAGATCTTTGCATCCTAAAATTTTGAATATAGTGAGGAACAAAACCAATCCCAAAATCAATCACAAATCAAAACTAAAAATTCGATGACAATGCCGAAGGCTCATTCTCTTGATGTCACAGATGGGTTTCATTTGGGTAAACAATAAAAAACCAAAACCCCCAAACTCAATCAACTCACACTAGCGGGGCTTCCTTTGTTGGGGAGTCAGACGAGCCCCACTTTAAAATTCGACAAAATATTGAATGATGAGGGGCAGAAGGGATGAACCTTTTTGATGGATTCATCGTTGTTGTCTCTTCTCTCTCTCTCTCTTTCTCTCTCTCGATTCAGTTTTGGAATGGGAATGAGATGGGGCGAAAAAACCCGAAGTGTTTCTTTATATAGGAGTTAGGTGTTTCCCGTGTCATTCCAATGGGGGGTTTTTGGCGGGAAGGGAGTGATTTGGTATTGTCAGCTGAAGGAGGAGAAGTGAGTGTCATTTCAGAAACTTGAGAGGGTGTATCTGTTGGTATCAGAAACCTCAGGGGGTGTTACATGTGGAAAAAAAAGAAGACGAAACAGCAGGCATGAGGCACAGGTGGTGGACTCGGGATAAAGGTTGTTCTGCGCACCCAGCCAAAGCCCACACCGAAGCCTGCTATTGTTGATTTGCAGAGAGAGAATCCAAAGGACGTTTTCCAGACTGAACGCGAAGAACTGAAACTGCGCATGAGAGTGACAGTCACTTGTACTCCTTCCCATCTCCTGATTGATTACTATATACACACCCACATATATATCCATATATAGAGAGAGAAGAGAGAGAGAGAGAAAAAAAGAATAGATCGAATTCCAATCAGAGCCTTCCTCTTTCTTCTTTACCCAATCCGTAAGTTTCCCTGTACTGTACCATTTAAACTCCTTTTTCTATCTATTTGATTGTTTCTTTGTTTCCTTCGACTTTTGATGGGAAAAATAAATCGCGCACATGACTTTAAACCAACAGATTTAGTCATCGTTATTATTTGCAAACGGTGAATATTAATTGTTTGTTTCACTTTTAGGTTTTGATCCATTGTATTTTGGGAAAATTGAATTTATTGTTTTGGCTTCTGATCTGCGCTTATTTGGTCAAAATCCTTTATTTGTTTTAAACTCTGGATCAGTTTCATTTAAACCCTTTATTAAGTGGCGTTTTGATTTCTATCGGTGATAGTTTTTTTTTTCTGAAAATTTGATATTTTCATTCAAACTCAGCTGATCTGTATCGGTATATCTCTAGATTGATTATAGAGATTAGATCTTGTCATTTTTTTTCCCCCTTCATAGGTGTAAATTTGGTTGCTTTAGTTATTGAAGAATCTGAGAATAACGCAAGTGAGAGTTTCTAATTTCCTGATTTGTTTGTATGATAAAAGATCGTCTCTTTGCTATTCTGAATAGGTTTTGACTAACGTTTTGGGGATTTTCCGGCCGTTTTCAGAGGTGGAATTGGGTCTGGGAAGGTAAAAAAGAAGAAGGGGGGATTGGATTCATAATTGATTGTTTCCTACTTTCCTTTGAGTTAAATCGAGTATAGACATGTTGAAAGACCGATCCGTTCTGATTTCGAGGGGGTACCGGATGCAGAGAACTTGTGAACGAGAAAGCTTCTGTACTTGCATGAATCTCCTTCTAGACAATGGCAAGCGGCCACGAGAACTCGATGGGGAGGAGAAAAATGGTGTACGGAAGTTTAGTAAGCAATCGGATGAGATTCAGAAAGTCGATTACTCAGGTAACCAGCGCCAAGCTGTGGATAATTCTGATTCTAGTTCCCTTATCAGTGGCATGGATAAGGATAGCTCCATTAACTGCCTGAGTCGGTGTTCTAGGGCTGATTATGGTTCCATTGCATCCTTGAACCGGACCTGCCGCTCCCTAGTTCAAAGTGGTGAGCTTTATAGGTTTAGGAGGCAAAATGGTATAATTGAACACTGGGTTTATATTTCTTGCAACCTCCTTGAGTGGGAGGCTTTTGATCCTAATCGCCGCCGGTGGATGCGTTTACCCACGATGAATTCAAACGGATGTTTTGTTTTCTCCGACAAGGAATCCTTGGCTGTTGGGACTGAGCTTCTTGTTTTTGGAAAGGAGGTGACGTCTAATGTCATATATAGGTATAGTTTGTTGACCAACTCTTGGTCCACTGGAATGAGGATGAATGCTCCAAGGTGTTTGTTCGGGTCTGCCAGTATTGGGGAGATTGCTATTGTAGCTGGTGGTTGTGATTCTCGGGGAAATGCTCTTAGCTCAGCAGAGCTTTACAATTCCGAAACTGGAAATTGGCAAACACTTCCAAGAATGCATAAGACGAGGAAGCTGTGTTCAGGGGTTTTTATGGAGGGGAAATTTTATGTGATTGGGGGAGTTGGAGGAAGTGATTCAAAGCTTCTTACATGCGGTGAGGAATTTAATATGGGTACAGGAGTATGGACTGAAATCCCTAACATGTCCCCTGTGCGGAGTGATGAGGCTAGGCAAAATGAGGTGCCTGCTACGTCTGAGGCACCTCCTCTCGTCGCTGTTGTGGATGATGAGTTGTATGCTGCTGATCATGCGTGTATGGAGGTGAGGAAGTATGACAAGGGGAGGAGAGAGTGGGTTACATTGGGTAGATTGCCAGAACGGGCAGCTTCTATGAATGGTTGGGGATTGGCATTCAGGGCATGTGGACACCGGCTTATTTGCATTGGGGGCCCCAGGACGAGGGGCCAAGGATTTATAGAAGTCAATTCTTGGGTTCCCAGTGAAGGCCCTCCGGAGTGGAACTTGCTCGACAGAAAGCAATCTGCTAGCTTTGTCTATAATTGTGCAGTGATGGGTTGCTGATAAATTTGGGTCTTGGCTGCACTGTGGCATGTGATAGCGGCTTGTTCTGAACGGGATGCTAATGGGTAATTTATTCCAACTTTTTTTTTGCACCTACCTCATCTCACCTTACCTTCTCTTTTCCTTTTTGAGTGGCGGAAGCGAATATGATATGTTACTCCAGATTCACAAAATAATGTTGTACTAGAAGGAGATCTTGCGTTTTTTTTTTTTTTTTTCAGAATTGTTGTTTATTCTCCATTGGATTTTCTTCCCCAGTTTTCAGTCATGGATATTCACAAAAGTTTGTTCAGGTAACACAGTGATAGTTTGAATAATTCGAATCCCATCTGTTGGTTTGTTGTCATTAGTGTTTCCTGAATTCTTTTGAAGAATCATATATCACATGGGTTTTAGTTCTTGATTTTCTTGGCTGTCTCGGTGAGAGACAATGACCTCTCTAGAGGTTGTTCTGCTGGAAAGTTGCTCTTGTACCGCCACTTTTTTGCTTCAATACATGGCCTCTGTTGATCTTTTCTCTTTTCAGTTCCAACTTCCATGTATCACTGGAACCTTGCACCCTCGGCACTTGTTGGTAGGTTCTAAACACTTTAGTTCGAGTAAGTGAATGCGTTTGGTCTCATTTCTTTCTTTGTTTATGTCCGCTCTTTTGTGACATTCTCTGCTTGATAAGTTGTCCAATCTTTAGAGCTTGTGTGGTAATGACTTTCTGGCTTTCTTGTTTAATGTGCATGCATCGATGTTTTTAGGATTGATACGTTCATGCTGTAGTTACTAGTTCGTTGTTTTTTAATTTTCTTGGAAGAAAATGCAAGTCCTATTGGAGGAAGTTACAAACATGACACAATACTTGTAGGTTCCTTTGGAGAGGAAGATGTAGTATTTACCCTAGTCATACTTCTACTAATAGGTAAAATTTGTGTTTTTTTTGTGTGTGTGAAGAGGCGTCGTGGGTGTAGAAGAGTAGAGCAAAAATGATGGGTGCTTTGCTTTTTGATGGGAGTGAGCTGAGACAACGAGGCTGGGAAAGCATATTCTTGTATGTTTTCATGCTGATTGATATTTTGTCCTCTATATCTGTGTGGGTATTGGTGCAGGGTGGTTATTATTGCTTGTGAAAGTTGAACCTGGTAATGATGTTGATTGTGCTTTATGTTACTCAGTTGGCTTTAATCCATGAGCTTTTATTTTTGGGGAAAGTACACCCATTTTTACAACCAATTTGTCATATCACTATATAGGCTCTACTATTTTGAGGATCGGAAACGATTCACCTCATAGAGCACGTCGAAAATAGTGAGAATACCGAAATTCAGGATTATAGGATGTAGATAATGCATGATCGAAACACAGTTGTCTTCTTTGTGAATTCAGTTTTTTCCTTTTCTGATCATGCATTTATCCACTTCCGTAATTCAACCAACTTTTTAAACTTCCTTGAAGGATCTTGTAATGGATGGGTTTAAGCTAGATTGGATTGGTTTCCAATAATGCTAAATTGCTAATTAGCGGCCACTCTTTTTGGAAGGCGTGGTACTGATAATGTGTGATCGCAAATGGGTCTTCATGAACTCGCTGCTGTCAAATAGTTTATTTTTGCCCCTCCAGTTGTAATTAGCACATGGCTTCACATTTGGACACGAGTTTTGTGTTCTTCCTTTTTCCCGCTTTTCCCTTCTGTCCTCGTGGTGAACAGGCCCTTACTACGGCCCTGTGGCATGTTTTCTCACTCCCTTGACAAAGTTCGGAAAGTTTTATCGTTCCCGTCTGTTGTGCTATGAGACGACGTGTATGTTCACGATTTTGGTAATGTGTTCATCCTTATTGTGTCCGGTAAGTATTTGTCGACTTCTATCTACGTTTGACTGACTTACAAGTTACAAGCTTGTTTGCATCTTCATTTGAAGGCATTTGAATCTTTCTGTTTTTTTATTTGTTTGCCTTTTCTCCTTTGCATTATAGGTGATGGTAAATTAGGATACACTTATTCCAGTGTAAGCTTTTGATGTTTCCGTTAATCTGCCTCTCTCTCTCGCGGGGTACATTTTTGCGATTTATATATTATGCGTGAATGCATTCGAAATCTCTTCGTTTGTTTTGAGAACAAAGCTCCTAAAAAGGTTCTCAAATTAAAATGGAGCTTGAAACGATTCTTGCCCTCTTTGATTTTTCCCCTCTTCTTGATCATGTTCTCCTTGGAGAATCCAGATGGTTTTTCAGATTTATTTTGTAAATGGTTGATTCATTGCATTTTCTCGTGGAGCATTGGGAGTATTAGCAGAATGGTGGTTTTATGTGCCTTTTTTTTAAAGACCCAATTAAGAACTAAATCTTCGAGATGGAATACATGTTCAATTTGCATAACTCGAGAATGACACTGGTAACCACTTAATTTTTCATCGCGGTCAATCCGAGAGGCCACAAACGCCAACTATATGTCTATGATTTGGCTATTGTTGGCTATTTTTTTGTTGGTTTTATATCTTACGTACTGCATTATGTTGGTACTGAAAATGTGTTCTTTTTCTTTATAGAAGTTTGTTCATGGGTTTTTATTGTTCTACTTTACGCAAGTAATTGAATTGAAGGAACACATTACTAGGCTGGCTCTCGGATGGCTTTATA
The DNA here is from genome assembly GCA_036023075.1 of Gaultheria prostrata. NCBI lineage: Eukaryota > Viridiplantae > Streptophyta > Magnoliopsida > Ericales > Ericaceae > Gaultheria > Gaultheria prostrata. Next base: position 66,928 of record JAXBDA010000356.1, on the reverse strand, counting down.
AGCCAAGTTTCGGAATTTGGAAACTTTTACAATGGGAGAAGTTGCAATTTTGTTTCATTTTTCAATGTATTAGTCGGTAAAGTTCATCTGGGACTGCAAGCAGGGACAGAGTCAAGATTTTTGCGTAGGGGGGATGGACTATATCTCTGGATTAGGGGCGGGGCTATATAATTTGATGATATTTAGTATATATTTTCAATATAACAATAGGGTCTTTTCAAATTTTATCTGGGGAGCGACAACCCCTACTATCCCTCTTGCTCCATCTTTGAGTGCAAGAGGAATGATTGCCCGGTGGCAGACACAGTGTACTCCCATGCATTTGATTGGTTTTCAAACCTCATTAACCACAGTAAACAACGTTGACTTTTGCTGAGCTAAAAAAATTAATTTCATCAGGGACGGAGAATCCTGAGCAGTAGTGTTGGTTACTATCTGGAGTTTCTACTCCTCCACCCTACCACATTTCAATAACTTGATACAACTCATATTTTAGGTAAAATGGCTCTGACATGAACCCATTTTTTAGCAGTTTTTCAGTACCGACAGGGTACCACGTGGTACCCCTCGGCGCATCTAGGCCGTTCATTTTGACTTTGGGCGGTCCGGTTTTGGAGAGAGAAAAAGGAGATAAGGTGTTTTAATCTCAGCCGTCCAATACATTTTTGGATGGCCTGAATACAACGTTTGGGTACCATGTAGTTTCGGCCATGTGGTACCTAGTAGGTATCCAAAAAAAAATTCCATTTTTTGGGCATGTGTGTAGTTTTTTTTTACCGTCACCTCTGACCAAAACAAAGAAAACAGAGAAAAAGGTCGATCCCCATTGCCAAATAAGCTTACATATGTCAAAAATTAGAGTACAACATATATGTCCTCTGAGAATCTTGAGCTACCAATTACTTGGCATTTTTGGGTTTCCCATCTATGAGACTTTGACCTTTAGCAATGGGTGCTAATGACTGTTTAGCGCATTAAGCATGTGGCCCACCACAAAGTTCACCAGCATCTACTACTGTAATGGGAAGGAAAATAGCGGGATTGACAAGCTCTTCAGAAATCTCTCACCATCTATTAGCGGAGGCAAGACTTTGTATGGACTGACCCCTAAATCTTAGGAGGAAAAAACCCCTAAATCTGAAGACTTGATCACTAACTCGGGATTGCTGTCGGGTCCATCTTTAACTCATTAAAAGTTGCATTCTTCTCTTTGCAAAATAGTTTACAGCCACAATTTTTGCGCGAAACTCATTTATAATGCTGTGTCGGGTTGTTTTTTAAAATTATAAGCTATAATGATGGGTGCTTTGAATTCTAAACAAAATGTCGATAAAGGTTACACTCTATTTACGGTAAAGTGTATAGCAATCTTTTCTTCCTAAACTGTCTTCCTAAATACTTCCACAGGGCGGAGCCAGGATTTAATGTTGGGAGGGACCGAACTTGTGAAAAATAAGATCTTCGACTCATTATTAATGCAAAAGTCAGCAATTGCATTGATAATCAGCCTTGATCAAAATGGATTTTGCCAATTTGAAATCCCACTAAGTACTTCAATCTAAGGAGTGCACGAGCGTACAAACTATGAATGAAATCTTCTATTTTATAAATTCTGGGTGAAATGAGATTGTCTTAATTAAATAAACAACAAAACTTCTTAAGTTGTCTATTTTAATTTGTTTTATAACCGAATGTCTGAACTATCTTGTGTGAATATTTAGGAATGGAAGGCACCATCAAATGTTTTGAAAACCAGTAATATCCATATCCCGAAAATAGATGTAACTTGGACCCATATAACGATAAATAGAGAAAAATGGGGTGGGGCCATGGCCTCCTCCAACAATTGAATGGCTCCATCCCTGCCCATCAATTCAACCCCCCAAATAAAAAAATAAAATAAAAATTCGAGAGATCAAATTAAACCCCCATTTTTATTCTCAACTTCGGATTATCTGATTCTCTATTTATAGTTTATTTGATTTTTTTTTTTCGAATGTGTCATCCTAGTTTGATCTTATTGGTCTGTGGAGAACTTCTTTCTCTTTAAATTTGAGCCCTCGACATTGGAAATCATAATCTGTTCGAAAACTACTGAGGAATCGATGCTTTTGAGTCATTTAACTAGTCCACTAAACCATGAAGTTGTCTTGAAAAGGTGGAATTAATGAACAGAATAGAGGAAGAATTTATATTTAATTACATAGTATGGTCGCCATTTCAGGCTTTTTAGGTTTTGTTTGTTATGATTAGTGGATGCTAATTAAGTGCATAGAGGCAACCATTAAGAATAAAGTAACCAGATTTTATTGGATCAAAGTTATCTAATAAAATATCAGGTAACTAAAAGGGAATAGTCCAAGGTACTCAAGGAGCACTTCAAAAATAGAAGAAAAAGGTCCTCAAGGAAGATCACTTATTTTATTGGGTTTTCAGTACACTTAGTGCTGAGCTCTATAGAAATGTGTGGCGTTGAAGAGTGTTGAAATATTACGTGCGGTACCCCAAGATCAGTGCCTAACACTACAAAAAAAATTGATCTTTAGTGACAACACCAACAATTGGGAAGCTATGTCCTTTCTGCAATATGGAATTCGAAACCCACCTCATTTGTTAGTTGCACTCTATGGTTTCATGGGAAGTTTGGTCGCAGATCATTAAGTGGTGAGAGTTTGTTTGGGTTTACCCTTCTAATTTGTGTGATCTGATGTGCTGGTGGTTCTCAAACAAGTTTAGAAGCGCGGAAAATTACCTTTTATGCTGTCTTATGGACTTTTGTGGTTGGAAAGGAATCGAGTAATATTCAAAGCTAAGACCGTGGTTGCTGCTGAAATGGTGGATAGTATCAAAACCAAAACTGCGATGTGGACTAAAGTTTGCTTTGATATGCATGATTACTCGGTGGAAGATATCAAAAGGTGTTTACGAGGTATCAGAAAGTTAAAATTGGCTAAATCTAACTTATCTTAATTGTGTGGGGCTTCATGAGGCTAACATTGCTGGTGTTGGAGTGGTTCTCGAGTTTGTGGTCATTTCATGTTGGTCAGATGCATATCAGTCAGTCTGTGTAAGCGTTTTTTTGATTTTGTTCTGATATGGGTCATGTTGAACATTGTTTTTATCTTCTTGCTTGCGGATTTGGTTGATTCCTTATCAACCTTATTCTTGGTTCGACTGTATATTTTGTCCTTAGCCGGTTGGTTTTTATTATATATATATATATTGATAAAAAAAAACAATATTGTTTCTAGGTTGTCACTAAAAGTGTGTTGCTAAAGTATTCAGTGATAATTTTTTAGTGAGTTGTCACTAATCCTGTAATTAGTGACAACTTAGTACAAAAAACTATCATTGAATACTTTTAGCAACATACTTTTAGTGACATATTGTTGTCACTTGGAACTCTATTTTTTTGTAATGCAAAAGCACTATGAACAACAATTTCATAGTTTCTTTTAATCGTATTGTTTTATTTTGTACCTGGGATCGACATTCACATCAACTTTTACATATTCAAGGACATTCCAATCAAAATTTACTGTGACCTACAATAAATTCACATAGAGGGCCATCTAAAAACAGACAATAAAGACATTAAGCACACTAACCACAATCATTTATGTGGGGGTGATTCTGCACTGGTTCTTCTTCAATGTAAGGTGAAGCTCCTTTCTCCCTCGTCGAACTTAACCAGTGAGCAACTTGACAAGAGTTCGACGACCAAGTTAGCAAACGGAGACAAAGAGTAACTTAACGAGAGTTTCCGATCTAAGAGTGTGTACGTCACTAGGGCCCACAACCAGTGAGCAACTTGACAAGAGTCCGATGGCCAAGTTAGCAAACGGAGACAAAGAGTAACTTGCTCTCCAAGTCTCTTGTGCTCGGCATGAGCGCATGACATCACTAGTAACTGCTTCGATCACGTGACACGTCCAATGATGCTTTGCCACGTGAACCTTCTAGAAGGTTTCAAAAGCTTCTGATGTGTGCCCCGTAGCGCCTCCCCTGTGCTCGAGTAACCTCCTAACGGCCTTCCCGGGACCGAAACCACCAGACCCGGATAACCGTTAACCCGTCCTGGGTTCACACGGAACGTTCTGGCCAGTTCATTTAACCCAAGTATTCTTGATTCTTTATCTTAATGATTAGGTGACTCCATCACCTTCGGTCCAAAGGACGCTCTGCCCATCCAAGATTCCCCCTGATCCAAAGGACCACACGGAAGATAGTGAGCTTTCCCTTAGCCCATATACGTTCGGTCCATCAGGTAGGCTGGCGGGCAACTTAGTCTTGTTCGTCCAACCCCAATCAGTCGGCCTATGGTCTGATCCATGTGATATTCAGCCCATTACAATTTATATTCATGATTGTTGATTTAAAATGTGTAAGGGTTAATTGCGCTGAAGTTGAACTGTTTGGTGAGGAATGCAGAAAAGAGACTAAAATAACATTGTGAATATAAATGACTATTCGATAATTACTCAATTAACTAGAGTTAGGCTGAATTAGGCTACCCCTTCATTTCCCCCCACCACGATCTCGCCACCTACGTCGATTGCAAAAACTAAACCACTGAAAGTTATTCTTTTTTGAACGGCTAACCATTGAAAGTGATAGTGGTGTCGTCTTGTCCTTTGTCCCCAACCAAAGCCCACTTGAAGTTATCTTCTCCTGGTTTGTATTATTAAAGCACTACAAATTTTGAGTCCTTGTAACAACTTCGTTTGTCTCACCAGAATCGGTTTAAACTCCACCTTGTTACAAAAAAATTTAGGCTACTTTATCAACCTTGTTACAAAAAAATGACCATATTAGCAATTTGGAATTTGGGTTTGATCCCATTCCGAATGATATTATAAAGTGGTTAGGTTTGCCGTGATGAGTGCAAATTGAAACATTAGAAGCATTGATGAAACAATTGTAACATGTGACCTAAGTAGAGATTCTTGGAAGGAGGTGGTGGATGCCCCTATCTAGTCCAGTAACCACTGTTGTCAATATTCGTATGCTAGGGCTCTTAGAGAATATATGTTAAGGGACAACCTTAACATCCGTAAGATTCTCGACTAGTGTTTCTTAATTCACATTCTTATGGTTTTGTTTATGTCTACTTGGCCTTGTAACAAACTGTCATGTGGGAGTGCAGAAGCAAGGGTATGAGAAGGCACATGGTGGATTTGGTTTTGGAGACCTAAATGAAGGTGGTAGAAGAATTTTGGATTTCACGGTAGCTCTTGACCTTATAATAGGGAATACTTTCTATAAGAAGTGTGAGAAACATTTAATTACTTTTAAGAGCGGAGCCAATAGAAGTCAAATCGACTACTTTCTTGCTAGAGGCGCATATCGGTTGTTATGTAAGGATTGCAAGGTCATTCCCGGAGAGTGTCTAGTGGCGCAACATTGACTTTTGGTGTTAGATATTGTTCTCAAGGGGAATAATAGACCGAGAAAAGAAACTAGAAGCCCACGGACAAAATGGTGGTTCCTAAGAGGGGAGAAACTAGAGGTGTTCAAGGAACGGTTATCCAAAGAAATGGAGTGGGGAATGGAAGACGATAATGATAGTATGTGGAAGACAATGGTTGACGGTATTAGAAGAATATCGAAAGAAGTTCTTGGGGAGTCAAAGGGGAAATGTCCAATGAGGAATGCTTTAAGAAGTGGCAAAAGGACCGGAATGTGGAAAATTTTCAGCAGTACAAGCAGGCTAACAAGGGAGCTAAGAAAGCCGTTAGGGAGGCTAAGTTGAGAGTCTATGAGGATTTTTACGCTAGACTCGATAGTATAGACGGTGAAAGGAATATCTATAAACTCGCCAAGCTGAGAGAAAAGAAAGCTAGAGACTTCTCTCAAGTTAAGTGTATAAAAGGTAGTGATTCGGTGGTGCTGGTGAAAGATGAAGAGATCAGGAATAGGTGGAAGACGTATTTCGAAAAGTTGTTAAACGAGAAACATGAAGGAGGCTTTGGTGAGGAAGAAGTTGATGTTCCTAGCGAGAAAATAGAATACGAGTTCTATCAGAGGATACAAAAGTTTGAAGTGGCCAAGGCTTTGAAGAGGATGAAACTGGGTAGGGCCTTAGGACCAGATGGCATACCTATTGAAGTGTGGAAAAGCCTAGGTGACTTGGGGATGACTTGGTTGACAAAGTTGCTCAACAAGATTATTTTATCCAAGAGAATGCCAGACGAATGGAGGAGAAATACCTTAGTACCTATCTACAAGAATAAATGGTATATTCAAAGTTACAACAACTATAGAGGTATTAAGTTGATGAGTCATACGATGAAGTTGTGGGAAAGAGTTATTGAGCATCGATTGAGGATGGCGACTATGGTGTCGGAGAAACAGTTTGGGTTCATGCCTGGGAGATCGACCATGGAAGCTATTTACCTACCAAGAAGAATTTTCATATGGTTGAATCTTCATGGGAGAATCTTCGTTGAAGAAGGATCTTCATATGGTTTTCATAGACCTAGAAGTACCTAGAGACATTATATGGTGGGTTCTGGAGAGAAAGGGAGTGACCAAAGGGTATATCGATGTGGTTAGAGACATGTATGAAGGTGTCGTCACTGCCATTAGATCACCGGTAGGGGAAACGAGTGAATTTCCCATCACAGTAGGATTGCACCAAGGGCCAGCCTTGAGCCCGTACCTTTTCGGTTTAGTTATGGATGAATTAACTAAACAGATTCAGGAGGATATCCCATGGTGTATGTTGTTTGCAGATGATATTATCCTTATAGATGAAACTGCTAGTGGTGTTAATACTAAATTAGAAATTTGACGGGATGCACTAGAGTCTAAGGGCTTTCGGATAAGCAGGAGTAAGACTGAGTATATGGTTTGCAAATTTAGTGGTACCAGTAGTGCGTCCGAAGAAAGAGTGATGATTCAAGATCAGGAGATACCAAAGAGTGACCATTTCAAGTATTTAGATTCTATTATTAGTCAATATGGAGAAATTGCAGAGGATGTGACCCATAGGATCCAAGTGGGGTGGCTGAAGTGGAGAAGCGCTACTGGTGTACTGTGTGACAAGAGGGTACCCACAAAATTGAAGTGTAAATTCTATAGAACTGCCATAAGACCAGCGATACTTTACGGGATAGAATGCTGACCTATTAAGAAATAGCAGGTGAATAAGATAAGTGTAGCGGAAATGAGAATGTTGAGGTGGATGTGTGCTAAGACTAGACGAGATAGGATTAGAAATGAAACAGTCTGTGAGATGGTAGGTGTAGTACCTATAGAAGAGAAGTTGAGGGAAAATAGGCTTAGGTGGTTTGGGCATGTTTATCGGAGACCAGTGGATGCAGTAGTTAGAGCGGATATGATAGCTTTGAGTAGCAACGCTCTGGGGAGGGGAAGACCCAAATTGACATTAGATGCGGTAGTGCACAAGGATTTGAGTCTACTAGGGCTAAGTGAGCAAGCAGCACTTGACAGAGCTCAATGGAGGAAAATGATTCATGTAGCCGACCCCAATTGATTTGGGACATAAGGCTCGGTTTGGCCTTGTAACAAACTCAATGCACTTATGGTACGCCCACCATTACCATAGGGGTGGTTTCAGTCACACGTTAAGTCGTAGATATAACTCCATTATGGGCTCTTTTGTAAACCTCTGAGTGGTTACGAAATACGTTTTTTGTGCTACGCAATGGGCTCGTGAGTGCCTTAGGCAGTTGCTGCCATTTGCAATAGTGTTCAAGGAAGAAGGAAGTGGTAAATAAGTGCATGATTCTAGATAAGGACGGACGCATGAATTTAATATTGGGTGGGTGAATATTAAATATTTCTATCCCAACATAAAATGTGTTAAGTTTGGACACAATAAAAAAGTATTCTTTTCTTGTAGTACAATGGTTTAAACACATACACACACAAAAGGAGCACATTATGGCCTTTTATAGCCATCCACTTGGACCACTTCCTCAATAAATAGCTAGTATGATTTTCATGGAATGACCCATATTCTCCTTTTAGAATCATCCTAAAAATGTATATTCTTACAACATTTCAGAACTTTCTACACAAATTGACTAAATAGATGCGAGCTAGGTTCCTAATTTTTTTTTGTTAGTAGATGCATTCGATCTTAAGAGAACACTCATTAAACTTTTCAAAAAATGTTGGGCAGACGGACTAATATAATTTTAATGTAGAGATTTTGAGACTTGGGTGGGGCAATTGCCCGGGTTCATCCGCCTCTCGATCCGTCCTTGGTTCCAAAAGAAAATAAATGAATGCTTCAAATCGGCTTCTGAGAGGTCTCCTTGACAGTCTTCTCTGGCAATTTCTTCCAGTATGCAAAAGATCCAGGATGGGGAAAGGCTTGAGTTTCATGGCTTGGACGATAGATAGACATGTTTTTTATCTTGTATCTTGAGTTCACTTGTCTTTTGTTCAATACATTTCACATAATGGGATTTGCTTAAGTGTCGAAATTAGAGAGGCGCGTGTGTCTCTAAGTAGAGTTCCAAAGAAGTTTATGTTCTTCCAAAACAATTTTTCTGTATTTGTTCTGCCATCTTGGGCACTCACAATACAACAATCTCTACAGAAATTGAAAGTGACTAAAGAGAAAAACAAACCTTTCCTTGAGTTCTCAAATTTAATTATGCCATTGAAGAAAATGGAGGCACTTTTTTACCACAAAGCTGCTTTACATTTTCAAGAAACCTTTTCTTTGACAAACACAAATCAACACATCAGTAATGTCTTTGACTTTAGCATCAGACAAGGAAACCGACCAATAGATTACCAAATCAGAAAAACAAGAAGATGCCATAATGCTCAATGCCCATGATGGAATTGCTTTATGCACACAGAAAGTGAGAGCGAATACACAAGATTAACATACTTCTGTTAAGAAGTGAATGAACGTATAGCTGCACAACTAAATACTGGAGTATATGCAAACACCCAGATAGCTCAAAATCGGGGGTTACATTTATCTCGGTCAGTGTTTTACATTGTTATCTGCAAGCTAAGAATCATAGAAAATTTGAGAAACTGTGTGTATTGATATGATTACTCTATTTACTCGAATTTGCTTTTGAACTCCAGTCAACAATACATAATTTCAACAACCTGTGATTGTCTACATCGATCGGTTAATTTTGTTCAGTTTGCTTTGTTTACTTGCAATGACACAAAAACCTATTCCGTAATCTTTTAAGCTTACAGTGTTGCAGGCTTGCAGCAGTACATTCTAAGCAGGATGTAGCGAATCAAACAAACAACGAAACAAAGAGTTTTGCATTATACGAATTACAAATGTTGGCTGCTTTGTTCCACTTTTCCATCCATTGCTATTCCGGAAAAATGTTGCAGTGTCCCACATTCCCAATCACTAATCTAAACTGAAGGGTTTATACACAAAAATGAATATGTGCAGATAAATGATTAAATTCAGCTGTTTGCATAGACTTAAGACCATGTCGAAAACCCTAATTTTCGGTAATAGTTTCTATTCCATTACTTAATGAAATTGAGCTCATAATAAGTGTGTGCGAGAAGAAACAAAGGCAAATAACTGAAAAATGATGTCTTCAAGGTAAAACGTCGATCCCATAAACAATGTAGAGGTTGCAAGTTTGAGTCGTCGCACCTATATTAATTCATAGCGCAAATAAAGAACTTCATTGCACGTACCTATATTCAGGACCGAACCAAAGTTCACAAGAAGCTAAGTTAGGATACTGATTAGAACAATGATCAGTGATATAATTCAGGCTGATGGCAATACATGGACATCAGGAAAGGCTGAAGGAATGTGCTCTGCACACTACACTAAAGTTGGGAGAAAAGTAGATGTATGGTTGTTAAACACATTCTCTTGTCAAGTTTGATTCTTGAAAATGGCCAAAATATCAGAACTGAAACGAACTCGTCTCAGATCATTGTTACCCAAACAACGTGGAACTAATCCGGACTTCCTCATATATATAAGTGCCCAAGAGCCTTCCTTTACGCGTAAAACTTTTTCTTCTTTTTGTAGGGTGAAATTTCGGCCTTATCTCCAACAAGTTACATTTTCTTTTAATGCAACCAGAAATTTACCCGGGTCAGTGGCGGAACCAGGATTTTCTAATAGGGGGTGCTAGAGAATTTCAAATGTTCAAGCATTGGAAAAAATTAAAATGCAAGACTAAAAATTCACAGGAAAATATGCTCCAAACTTCACAAAAGTATAAAATATAAATGCAAGACTTAAAATTCTTTTTCATGTTTATTATCCATAAATCTTAGACTATCTAAACGAATTAAATATCTTGGAAAAAATAGACAGCTAGTATTTCAAACATCAATTTTCTCAAGAGAAATATGGTTTGGTCAGTCTCTTTATCAGTATTTAGTCAGCCTATTTTTTTTTTGTACATGATCCACACAATGAATGAACGATTCAAATCATCTAAACAAGACATGGAGGGAGCATATGGATCGAACTGTTCGGGATGAAACTTTGTAAAGTTTTTATCATGTACCGCCTCACATTTTAACTAAAATAGACGCCCCAATTCTGGAAAAAATTTAGGGGCTAATCGGTAGTCCCATGATCTTTTCTATGTTTATTATTCAGCCCATTTACAAACATCATTATGCAATTCTAGTGTTACCTGCAAGCATATTGATTCTATATCCGACTGGTAAGTTCAACGAATACTCAAGGAAAAATTGATGTTTCATGCTCTGAAAAACAGGGTAAATTAAATTATATAAAAATGTAAGATTTTGCCTATCATTTTATGGAATTTCACACATAAGTTGTACCCTACCAAGTTTGACACGTTTTGATTGTTGAACTTCGTTGTATATGTGCACAAGAGCCTTTTAATTTCTAAACTAGGGTAGGTAATATAAACGCGTAAACCTTTTCTTTTAATAGATGGTAAAGTTATTTTGTTACTAGACCTTCGTCCTTACAACATGTTACAGATAGATTAAAGTTATTTCTGCCGGCCATCTTGATTTTCTAATACGACCACCAATAGACCCGAAGTCTTTGTTTTTGTTTACGTCTAATTACCGTACGTATAGCCTATTCCTGCCGGCCAATAAAATAGAGCTAATGCTGCCGGCCGCCTTGATTTTAACGCAACCACAATTTTGTTATGATCCTAATGTCCCACATCGCCTAGTATGGGCTTGGCCTTGTGTTATATAAGCTCTTGGGCACCTTCCCCTTGTAAGCCGGTTTTCAAGGGTGAGTTCTACCCATGAGTTTGTAACATTGGTATCAGAGCCTGCCACTACGCTGCGATCTGAGGCGTGGAGGGGGCGACCTATAGGCCGGATTAAAACACTGAAGGTGTTGAATACTGATAGGTGAGTGGAGCTGCCCAAAATGGGAAAAGGGCTACCATTGGGTCAGTGTCGATAGAGTGGGCCGCCCTGGTCGTCGGATGCGGAGCGTGGTGGTATGTTATGATCCTAATGTCCCACATCGCCTAGTATGGGCTTGGCCTTGTGTTATATAAGCTTTTGGGCACCCTCCCCTTGTAAGCCGGTTTTCAAGAGTGAGTTCTACCCATGAGTTTGTAACAAATTTGACCCGGAGGTATTTGTTTTTTTTATATATGTTTTATGGTATTAATATGTTATTCTGTTTCTTTTCTTTTTTTTCCCTTTTTGCCCGACGATAGAATGTTAAAATGTTAACATAAGCTAGATTACTATATTGGTCAACCTCCTATGCATATTGCTCCTCTGTCTCCCTCTCGCTGAAAAGTCCTCTTGGTTAACTGTCTACTGCTGTTGTACCTTTCTCCTCGACTGGGTGCCCAAGGGCGGAGCCAGGAATCAAATTTATCCTGGGCTAACCCAAAAACTTAATAAATTTATATATACATATGAACCAAAAATAGATTTATAATTAATGTTCAACTGATAGTGCTCTGTCAAGCTAGTCTTTGTCGACGGCATTGTTAGAAATGGATTTGCTTACATCAAGAACAAAATTATTCATATACCCAATTATTAAACAAGGAAAATTAATTTATTCGTTGTAAAAAAAAATACTCTCTAATGTGTTGCCAAAAAGGAAGAGAGCGGATATATAAATCTAGATAAACGAAAATGGATGGACAGAAGAAATATTATCCCGTGCTACTATGTCTTGCACGTGGACAAAACTTTCTAATAGAGGCGGGAGTTGGGCTTCAAAATTAAGGGAGTTACGCTTCAAAACTGAGAATAGGTTGGACTAAAATTTGTTGGTGGAAATATTATCCGCCCTTGAACTCAAGAGTGGCTGGGCTAAATTTGATTATTTGGAACAGCCGGAACAAAACGTTGAGGGACTGAGCTAAATTTAGTTTGGCTAAAGTGTTACATACTATAATATTTTTATTTTTATTTTTGGTTTTGGAAACTTCACCTGGGCTGTAGCCCAAGATAGCCCTCCTTACCTCCGCCTTTGTGGGTGCCTGACTTTGAGAGCCTACCACCACAACGATTGCACGACTTTCTCCATTGTAATTGAGGCAGGTAATGAGATTCTACTGTTTTTTTGTGGTTCGTGTTTTGTTTAATACAGCTGTGAACTCAGTTTCTGGGCGAATTGCTCTGCGTAATTCGAGTTATGGATTAGTTCAGTTCCAGATGATGAAAACCGCGGTGTTTGATGATTTTCTGTAGATGAGGTTTTTCTGTTTGATGATTTTCTGGTGTTTGATGATTTTTTGTTTCATGATAAAAATACAGATGTAACAGCGCAGAATCTGGATTAGGAAAAACGGATTGGGTCTTGGGTTTGACTTGACTCATATTAGACCCACACATATTCAACTCGCCTTCGGTCCATATTCAACCCGTCCCTGTTTAACCCATGACCCATATCATGGCATCAGATTTCTTTTCCATAATACCAATTCACCAGTATTTTGAATTTGTGGTCCCGTAGCGACCCAAGTCACCTCAATTGTGGACCCTCTAAAATTTATATTTAGAATTAGAACCGTTTAATTTGTCGGGAATATTGAGTAAATTATTCATGTAAAAGTCAAATTAATTGGATATTGCTAGCTATATGTCTGGATACCATTTATGTTACGTAAATGGATGACCAATATCATATAGAGAATAAACTGTTAGACAAATTTGTCTCAATTGTGTTTTTACCAATCTCCGGTGATCATAATTTTTTGTACCCACAATGTCCGGTCCTCTACTTTTCTGGAAAAATGAACGGTTCTGATCCTAAACGAAGATTTCAAAGGATTCACAATTGAAAGCACTACGAGGTGCACGGCTCATGGTCATTCTGTTCACATCTAGTATTTCCAAATTCACGTCCATTGGTACTTTATCCCATTGCTTTGAATACACCCATTTTATTTGTTAATTTGACTTAGTAATTGCAGGATTTCTAGTTCTTTTTTTCTTCAAATGAAAAAAAAAGTAGTCCTTTTTTACAATTATCTATTGTGAATAGAAAGTAGATTATAGCATTTGGAGAAGCCTATAATAAATTTTAATCACAAAATTTTGGCTAAAAAAATGTGTAACTAGTACCAAAAAATGCATAACTAATATTGACAAAATGCATAACTTACCAAAAAATGCCTAACTATTTTAGTACTATTTACCATTTCACAAAAAAAAAAATATATTACAATTTACCAAGCCCCCATCCCTAACTTCGAGAAAAATATGCGTTACCAACACAATAAAGTTGCGTAATTAATGACCCAAAAAATATGCGAAAAATAATTGCTTATAAAGATGATATCTCAGTTATAAGCAAATTGTGTTTCAAAATCGAAATCAATCCTATCTTAATGGTCTAGATTTGTTGGATTTGACGAATTTTATTGGTTTAGTTCGCCGAATTCTTAAACTGTATGTATTAGTTTGATTCTTAGTTTACTATAAAACATAACCAATCTGGTCTATTCTTACCCCTAACAAAAATATGAGTACCATGTACAAAAAAATACGCATGCCATTATGCAAAACTATGAGTACCCTATCATTAAATTTACGTAACATGCACAAAAAAAAATTAAAAGAGTAGTATACTGTACACCTAGCTTTCTCAATAAAATTGGATTAGGTAAGTTTCGAACCTGGTATTTTCGTAATTTTGTCTATTGTTGAGTTTTGTTTTGTTGAAACGTAATTTCCCCTTTTTTTAAGCAGTACTGTGCCAGTGTTTGCCTCGTAAAACAAAATATGTACGTAAATTCCGCTAACCCATATATCAATGTACTCGATTCACTACATGAATGAAAAAATACAATTATTATGGGACCATTTGGTAACGTTTTTGTTTTTTGTCTCTAAGAAATTAAAAGTAGAATCTTGTTTATTGTTTATAAAAACACAAACAAAAAAACATATTTGGTAATAAAATTTCTGTTTTCTATTTTTTGTTTTTAAACGACCATGTTTTAAAAATAAGGCAGATCACCTTTTTGTGTTTTGAAAATTTTCAGAAATTTTAAAAACGTTTTTAATGAACACAAAATATAAATAAATTACCAAACTTATTTTTATTTTTAATTTTGAAAAAAATTTAAAACAAAAACAAAATAAAGGAAACAAAAACGTTACCAAACGCCTAAATTCCGCTCACCCGCATAAGGTTGCAGAGGCTTTCAAAATTTCAATCTTGGTTTCCTGCAGCTCTATGTTTCCGTACCGTCTTGTGATCTCTTTACTCTGCAAATAACAGAAAAACATGGCTGCGGCCATGGCTGGAGAAGCATTTCTTGGCGCTGCATTTGGAGCGCTGCTTGACCCTATGGCTTCCGAAGAGTTTATCAACTTCTTTCGGGGTTGAAAGGATGAAAAAGAGCTCGTCGATGTGCTGAATTTGAAACTGCTTGGACTTAATAAAGTGCTCAATGATGCAGAGGACAAGCTGATCACTGATCCAAATGTGAAACGTTGGTTAGACGAGCTTAAAGATGTTGTCTACCATGCCGAAGACTTGGTGGATGAGATTGCTACCGAGGCTTTGCGGTGCAAGGTGGAAGCCGAGTACCAAAGAGGCCAAAGAAGGTTACGAGATATTGTGATCTCGCCTTTCATTAGGCTTATTGACCGTGGTATGAAGCCCAAATTAGACAAAATGATTGGCAAGGTAGACTATGTCGTGAAAGCTGGAGATGTACTTGGTTTAAGAGAAGTTGCTGGACAGAATTGGTCTCACAGGTTGGCAACAACTTCTTTGGTTGATGAAACTTGCGTATATGGAAGGGAGAATGACAAGGAGGAGATAATGAACTTGTTGCTTTCTGATGGAGAAAGTAGTAATCAGATGGATGTGATTCCAATTGTGGGGATGGGTGGGGTGGGCAAGACCACCCTTGCTCAACTTTTATACGGTGATGACAGAGTGGATGCACATTTTGATAGGAAAGTATGGGTTTGTGTCTCTGACGTGTTTGATGTCTTAAGTATTACAAGAACTATTGTCCTGGTAGTCACTGGGCATGTTTTTGATGCAAAGGACTTAAATTCGCTTCAAGTCAAGCTAAATGAAACATTGAGTGGGAAAAAGTTTCTTATTGTCTTGGATGATGTTTGGAACGAGAACAAGGACCATTGGGAAGTCTTGAGGATTCCTTTCAAATTTGGAGCACATGGGAGTAAGATTATTGTAACGACGCGCAATGAGAGCGTTGCATCTATCATGCGAACAGTTCCTATTCATGGTTTGAAGACATTATCGGAGGAAGATTGTTGGAAGTTGTTTTCCAAACATGCGTTTGAGAAGAGAGATTGTAATGCACATTCTAACCTTGAAAAGATTGGCAAGGAGATAGTGAGAAAATGTAAAGGTTTGCCTTTAGCTGCAAAAACACTGGGTGGTCTTTTGCGCTCTCAACGAGATGTTAAGCATTGGAATAATATTCTGGAAAGCGCCATGTGGGAATTATCAAAGGAGAAGAGCAACATTCTTCCAGCCTTAAGATTGAGCTATCATTATCTCCCCTCCCGTTTGAAAAGATGTTTTGCTTACTGTTCCATATTTGTCAAAGATTATAAATTTGACATGAAGGAATTAGTCTCATACTGGATAGCAGAAGGTTTTGTGCAGAAGCCCAAAAACAATGAGACAGTTGAAGAAGTAGGTTACGAGTGCTTCCACGAATTGCTTTCAAGGTCATTCTTCCAGAGATCAAATGCTGATGATTCTTTTTTTGTAATGCATGATCTTGTTCATGATTTAGCTCAATATGTGAATGGAGATTTCTGTTATAGTTTAGAGGATGGCAACAAACATGGTATTTCTGAAAAGGTACGCCATTTCTCGTATGTTCGAGGTAGATTTGATGGCTTTGACAAGTTCAAGGTAATTAAGGATGCTAAGTGTTTAAGGACGTTCGTTCAAGTAGACCGTAGAACCAGTGAAGACCAATGGTTGAGCAAAAAGGTGTTAGATGAGATTCTGATGGGACTAATACGCTTACGGTTGTTAACTTTGCCGATATATCAGATTGTGGAACTGCCTAATTCGATTGGCAATCTGATACATCTACGTTTTTTGGACCTTTCCTATACCCGAATCAATCAGTTGCCTGAATCAATTTGTACCCTGTATAATTTAGAAACATTGTTGTTATCTCGTTGTTATCTTCTTACGACCTTACCAGCGGAGCTTGCAAAACTGATTTCATTGCATCATCTTGATTTAAGTGGAACCAACGTGAAAGAGATGCCAATGCATATGAGTAGGTTGAAAAATCTCCACAAGTTAACTGCTTTTGTCATGGGAAAGTGTGCAGGTATTAATGAGTTGGGAGAGTTTCATCGTCTTCGGGGAACAATCTCCATTTCAGGTTTGGAAAAGGTAACAAGCGGCAACAATGCAATGGAAGCAAAGATGTGGGAGAAAAAGCACCTTGAAGAGCTAGTGTTGGAATGGCATACCACTACGGAGGATTCACATAATGAAAGAGAAGTACTTGAAAAGCTAGAGCCTCATTCAAACTTGAAGCACCTTGAGATAAAAAACTATGGAGGCACAAGATTTCCTAATTGGTTAGGAGATCAATCATTATGCAATATGGTTTCTTTACGGTTGGAGAATTGTGAGAATTGCATATCCTTGCCACCACTTGGTCAACTATCATCTTTGAAAGAGCTTACAATTTCAAGAATGTCAGGGATAAAAGAAGTGGGCCCTGAATTTTATGGAGAATGTGATTCTTTAGCAAAACAGTTTCAATCTCTGGAGTATCTACGTTTTGAAGAAATGTCTGAGTGGGAGCGTTGGTGTATTATAGATGCTGTAGAATTCTCTCGGCTTCAAAAGCTTGAGGTAATCAGGTGTCCCAAGCTGACCGGAGACTTAACAATGAAGGTGCCTTCTCTTGTAAGACTTGCTATAAAGGAATGCCCAGAGCTGGTGGTTTCACTGCAAATGACTACTTCAATACGTGAGCTAGTGTTGGAAGAATGCAGACGGGCAAAGTTGCATTGGAAAGGTGTTCCTTCTGTTGAAACACTGGAGATTTCAGGCGTTGGAACATTGATTGGATTTCCAAGCAAGCTCTTAGAACTAACAAATCTGACGAAGGTGAATGTAGAGAAATATCCAAGGCTTTTGCCATTTGCCGAGGGAATGACGCGGCTCAACAATTTGAAGGAACTTAGTGTCCAGTGGTGTCCAAAACTTGTGCTCCCACAGTCCAAGGAGATGAACAACTGTTACATGTCCCTTGAAACGTTGACCTTGTGTGGCTGTAAGAGTCTCAAATCCGTCCCACTAGGTTTATTCCCAGAGGTTCGGAATCTAACAATTGAGAATTGTAGAAATTTTGAGACCCTGTTGATTCCCAACGCGATTGACCTCCAAAATCTGACATCACTTGAGTACCTTTACATTCGGGATTGCAAGAATATGGTATCTTTTCCTTGCGGAGGAATACCTGCTCCACAGCTGTCTGTTTTAAGGGTTTGGGGTTGCAAGAAACTGAAGGCTCTGCCAGAACAAATGCACACTCTCCTCCCATCTCTTGACCTATTAGTAATATGTGATTGTCCAGACATTGAGTCTTTTCCGGAGGGGGGTCTGCCCTCAGAATTACGTGCTCTTCATATCTCGAATTGCAAAAAACTTGTTGGTGGTAGGAGATTTTGGGGTTTGCAAGCACTCCCCTCTCTTGTAGAATTTTCACTGCGGGGTGAATATGTGGTGGAGTCGTTTCCAGAGGAGGGGCTGCTGCCCTCCACTATTAAATGGCTCGGCATCGTAGATATGCCAAATCTCAAATCACTGAACAAAAAGGCACTTCAACTTCTTGACTCTCTAAAATTATTGGATATTGAATGCTGCCCTCAACTCCAGTCCTTGCCAGAAGAAGGGCTTCCCACAAACCTCTTTGCCCTGCTTCTTGCTCGTTGTCCATTGCTGAAAGCTCGTTGTCGCAGGGAGGAAGGAGAAGACTGGCATAAGATTTCCCACGTCCCTGTTATAAATATCGATGACGAAGCAATCTTGGACCAAGTCTATCTCGGTCGCGTAAACCCTTCAGCTTTCTTAACGTCCTGCGTTGCGTTAGTTAATGGAGACTCATGACATGAGAACTAGCATCTCCACACTGGTAATCATTGTGCACTATTTAGAGTAGTAATTCGAAGGAAAAAATGACCTGTCAATTGTTAAGTATTTATTCTGCACTATGTTTTGTTTTTGCCGGTTGTGCATTAGGTAGCTCGTAGCTGGCACGCCACGTAATGCCATATGTTTTGTGATACTTTTTTTTTGGATCAGCACTACATTTAGGGTACCTCAAAGCCCAACTTTTCTAGATCCATTTATTTATTTATTTGTATTTGGTGATTTCTTTCACTTTTAGGTAAAACATCATTCTTTTTTGGCCGTCGCAACATTTAAAGTTGAAAAAGAGAAAAAAAAACAGAAGGTATGGACTACATTAGGAAAAAGCGCACTAGAAGCAAAAAAAAAAAAAAAAAGGAAGAAGTCTAACTTTAGTTTTGCAACTCACGTACTTGAAACAAACCAACAAATTAAATTTCTTGACGAGAAGCTGAAACTTCGTTTTCAGAGACGAAGAAATTCCAGAAAAAGTTTAGTTCTTTTTTGACATCCCAAACAGGGCTGCCTCTACAATTCCCTTACAAGTATGAGTTTCCACTTCATTTCTTACAATCCTGATTTTTTGTTCACTTTTTTGGCATATGTGATAGGTCACTAAACTGGTTCATTTAGCACTATTGTGATTGAATTCGACCCCATTTCAAACTACTATCACAATACTAACACCAATAATAAGAACAGCAGCGCCGATCAAAAAAAAAAAAAAACAGCAGCAGCCGAAGTAAAGGTGTGTTGTTCTCAAAGAAAGGGAATTGCAAAGGAACTCAATTCGTTGCCTGCATTAGAATTCTACTGCAGGTAGAGCACAAGATGAACCGGTCCATTGTAAGCTCCGTGTTTTGTGACACATTGTTAATTGTATGAAGCGTTCTCTAAGCAGTAACACAATGTAATTGAACTTTGTGTACATTCTGAAATTGCTCTAACTTATGGTACAATTTGGAAGTTATGTCTGTGAGATGAAAACTCAACATCAAAGACATGGTGATTAGGCATGAAAGTGGAATAACTTGAGGAAAATATAAATTGTAAGCATGTCTTTGTTAATTCTCTTAAAGATTGAGCTGTTTGCTAGTTGCTAGTTAAGTCGGCGCTTGTTTAAGCCTCTATGTTTGATTGTTTGTCAATGTCATGCAATTCAATTCTTCCATTTTTCTTTTTTGCTGCTGATTTTGCTGCTACTGATTAGGCCATGGGTGCTTTCCAACATATTTGCTTGGCATTCAAGTTTCCGAGTTCGATATATTCAGGTGACTGATAAAAGGTAGAGGCATGTACAGATATGCAGGTTTGATCTCTCATCTTTCTGTCATTACAAGTTACATGCACCTTTATGGCTTGTCAATATAATTTTTCGAATATAGAGTGGTATATTTGATAAGTTTTTTTTCCACAAAATAGAAAAACAAATTTCATCTAAATCGGTAGAGAATTGCTTTGCAATTCGTCTTTTGTACTGCTGCATTTCACTCGGTGTAATTCTAAGCAATGCAAGGGCTGAGTTTCATTAGGAATTCAGCCAAACCAACGAACACACAATGCACAAAGATAATCAAGGACAGATAACAAGAACGCTTGACATAGAGACATTTACATGGTTCCTCAACAGTTTGTTGAATACATCCACGGCTCTCACTAGGTCCACTATGTAATATCCCTATTTAAGTCTAACCCCAAGCCCTTGGCGAAGCGCGACCCATTGAATCAGGTTTCACAAGCCCAACAAGTTTTCTATAGCACAAACTTAAAGTTCCCAGCTGGCGACTAACACAATCCTAGCTATTTGGACCCTTCCCTTTGAGTGGTTGAGGTAACTTGTTAGCATTTTTCACTTCCATTTTCCAAATTTTTGCTATCTTTGAGTTTATTCTTCAGAACTAAATATGGTGTTACTTCATTTTGTATCATAAACAAGTTGGTCATTCGGCAGAAGTTCTAAGCTACTTCATATTTCACTTAGTGCTGACTTTTTTGGTTTCCTATTCTACTCAGCCGAAGCTCTTGAAGCATCACAAAACGTCAGTCATTTGGCTGTTATTGATGACTGCTTTCAGTTATCAATTATCAAACAGGACCTCCCGGTGGTGGTTCACTAGGCCCTATTCCATCTCAAGTAGGTCCAATTCCTTGACAAAAGATGTCTTTTAGGTTTTGGCTCTGCCCCAGCATCTAGGGGATTTATGCCGGTTACTGGTGGAAGAGTCCAGAGACCTGGCATGGATCCAACATAGCTCTCCAACGCTACTCATTCAGCACAAGTTCAAGCAGCCATAACTCCTGCAGCCCCCAACCTACAGTACAGACAGTCGATACTTCAAATGTACCTAGAATTTTTTAGTTGGACTCGGGGCTTTAAGGTTTCAATCCTTTATGTTGCAATGGTTGCTTGCAAACATGTCGCTGTCTCCTTTTCTGAAACCTGCCAAGGGAACCAGCTGATAGGGAGAAGTGCTAAAAGTATGTAATAATGAAAAGGATGTTAATTAGGAAATTGCGATTTCAAATCTTCTTATATTGAAAAAATGGAAAAAGTACTGTACTGCATGCCTCATCTAATGTGTGGTGCTCATTTGTGAATAATGTGCTTCAGCCAGGAAAGACCTACATTATGACCTTGACGCAGCTTTTAATGAGACATCAGAAGCACTGGGATCTGGGAGGTTCGCATACAAATCCAGATAAGAAGCGGGAAATGAGGATAATTTAAGGAAAATAGGGGCCTTGTTTGCCTAGCTTATCAGTGGGGACATCTCTTGAAACGCTGCCGAAAAGCATGTTCAGCTTTGTCAGTCATTGGACAACATTGATTTCGGTACTACCCTTCAAATCCAGGTACCACTCCTACCTCAATCTTTTTACCATGAATCATGTAATTACAATCATTTTCCCCCTCGTATGTTTTTTGTCTATTATTTTAATCCTTTCATTTATACTGCCTCGTACAGGTGCAATTTACCACTAGCGCAGTTTATGGCTTGCTACACTTAAACGAATGATCAAGACTTGGCAAACTGTGAGATGAATTCAAATGGTAATTCCACCCAGCATTACAATTGGTGTTTGAAATTCTTTTTCCCAAACTTCTATGTTTCTTTCCTTCATTTTGATCCATGCATTTATACTGCCTCTCACAGGTGCAACTTACAACTAGCGACTGGGATGAGTGCAATTTCTTGTTCGCAACGCAATGATCAAGGGCAAAGTGCGAGATGAATTGACACTGCATTACAACTAGAGTTTCAAATTCGTCACTTGTCATGCTATATAAGCCGGGGCTCTGATACCTTTATATATACAAGGATTCTCATTTTCAGATAAGTTAGGCAGGCTTGAGGTTCCAATTTCATGCTGTTTTAAAAGCAGTAAACAAATGGAAGTTCTAAGGACATTCAAGGACTTTGCTGATTGCTTTATATTTATGTTTTGTAGTGTTCAGAAATAGAGATATATGAATTACACAACCTTTTTGTCCACAGTCCATACGTTGTTTTGGGTGATTAGCTTCCAACTTATTGTCCCTTGTATGTTTGGGGCGCCATTGATTTGTACTTCTAACGACTATTGAATAAGATCAATCCCTGTTGTGGCGATGATGTTTCTTTTTTGTTAGGAGCAAATCCTTTCCAATGTCTAAAAGGGATTGGATCATTTGTGTTTCCACCTTGGGATTTGGAAAAGTCCTTTTGACATAATGGTAATGAATGAAGAGAATGTTGAGGACCTTCCCGGGACTCGATATGCATTGGGGTTTTGGCAAACGGTGAGTTCTTTGTGGAGAGCAGCTGTGTTCGGGGAAAAAGGAGAATCAAGTCCATTATCAAGGTCATCACCAGATCCAAAAAAAAAAAGTACAAGGTCATCCTCCACCACCAAAATTTACAAGTTCTTTTATACACGGAGTCCTTTGTTTCTGTCACGAGATGAGCAATGTACAAGTTGAATCGTAGAGATAACTCCATTATGGGCTTTTGTAAACCTCTTGAGTGGTTAGGAAATACGTTTTCTGTGCTGCACAATGGGCTCGTGAGTCCTTTAGGCGGTTGCTGGCATTTGCAATACTGTTAAAGGAAGAAGAAGGTAAATGAGTGGTCAAGAAGAAACTAAATGAGTGCTTCCAATGGAGTTACCTGTCTTCATAAAGAAAAATTAAAAAAGCATCGTAATTAGAGAGGTGTGTCTCAAGTAGTGTTCCCTTTCAAAGTCCGCATTTGAAGTATTTGTTCTGCCATCTTGGGCACGCACCATTCAATCTCTACAGAAGAAAGAATAAACTTTCCTTGAGTTCTCAAATTTAGTTATGCCATTGAAGGAAACCGAGGCACTATTTTTTGATAATCGAATGTCCGGGTCAGCTTGCACGCACCTTGACTAATTCTGGGGTCCTGGAGGTAACAACCAGGCATAACCCCAGTGGTCCCAAGAATTTGCTGGCAAGGGAAATCGAACCTGAGACCTTAGGTGAGAGTAATAAGTCCTAAGGCAAGATCACTTTGCCAACCCCTTGGGTTCAATGGAGGCACTATCTTCAAGAAACCTTTTCTTTGACAAACAAATCAATACATCATGTAATGTTTTTGACTTGGCATCAGACAAGGAAACCGACAAGTAGATTACCAAAACAGAAAAACAAGAAGAGATCATAATGCTCAATGCCCATGATGGAGTTGCTTATGCACACATAAGGGGAGAGGGAATACAGGAGGTTAACAAAATTCTGTTAAGAAGTGAATGAACGTATAGCTGCACAACTAAATACTGGAGTATAAGCAAACAGCCGCATAGCTCAAAATAGGGTTACATTTCTCGGTCAGGGTTTTACATTGTTTCCTAGTACATTCTTTTATCTAGGTCTATCTGCACACTCTGGCACTGCTCAGAATCGTTTTAAATTTCTTCGTCAGTGTTTTACATTGTCACCTATTTTCATCTGTGTACCTGCAATGATACAATCTTGGTGGTACCAAACTCCACTGACTGAACCACAACTAAAATGAATAAATATTTACAATTGGCAGCAGAGGGAGAGAATGATGTAAAATAAGTCGGGCTTTCCCCTTATAGGAGAGATGGAATATCAGCTGCATCCTACTACTCCGTTTGTATGTTGTGCCGCTCACATACGCTTGCCCCATGTTCAGCCCACCACTTCTCTGCTTGTTCCTCAGTAAATCGCTTCCGACTGTTCATAGCATAAATGGTCATAAGGTACAAATTTACTTGGTAATTAGTGGTCTTACACTCTTTTGGCTCATTTGAACCACATTGCAAGGGCATTTTTTAGTAAATGGTGATAGCATTCCTATCAACATGTAAAATTGTTCATAAGGGAGGAGAAAATGGTTCAAATGGAACTCTCAGTGGGATATCTTTAGACCTTGGGCACAATCAGATTAAGCATCATACTACTAATTTGGAGAAACCGTGGGTATTGTTATGGTAACTCTATTAACTCGAATTAGCTTAGATTACTTGCATTGATAAGAAAAACTATCGATAAGTATATCCAAGGCGTGAAGCCATCTACCAAATGAGTAAAAGTACCACCTGAAACAAGAAAACAAAAAATTCAATATTGAGATTCCTAATATTTTTCGATTTTTTCTTTCTATATATCGAAACTTTTCCAAAGATTTTATCGATGTATAGTTGTTAATATTGTCGTCAATTTTGATTGTAGAAAATGGTTAAAATATCAGTACCTGAAACGAACTCGTCTCAGTTCATTGTGACCCCCTGGCAATGATGCTAGAGTTATGTATACGCCTGGTTCATCTTGCACCATCCACTCTGCTTTTTCATTTTGAGACTTTTTTCCATTCGAGAAGAATGAATCGGATGAATTGATATTGGACTCACTTTTAGGAGAGATTACACTCATCATATTGCCATTAGAGTTTGAACTTGAGTAGCCCAATGCATGTCTGGCGACAGAAACTGATTTTTTACTGGAAATATGAGCTTCTGGGACCTTTTCAGCCATCTCCTTCAACTATGAGAAAATTAGAAATTCTATGGCATTAATACATCCCCGCCGAGTAGCTAACAAAATAAAACTCACTTCACAGAGAATACTAGTTAAACAAATAAGAATCAAATGGATGTTTTCCCCTGCTATCCTTGTTACTTAAAGATGTCAATTCACATTGCTTCTCCTTCCGCATTATTTAGGTTGCAACCCAACACCTAAAATGTCTCTCATATAATTTCTAGCAAAAACAAATTAAATCCATACAAACATGAAGGAAGGGACAATGTCCACCATATGTAAAAAATAAAGTAAGAAAATTTTATTTGAAAAGATGGAGCACTTGCTATTTTCATACATGATATATCAAATATTCTACTTCAAAAATAGGTTATGTTAATCTCACTCTTATTTTATTTGCATAGTTTATACAAGCAAATAGTAACATGATGCCATATCCATCTTCAAAAAATTTAAGACTCATCTTAGCATGTCGCTAACATGTTATATCCAAATTTCGTGTCCATGTCGACGCCACAGATATGGACACCTTACCTACTACTTCGATAAAATATTTTTAGAGCCGAACATCATGAACATTCATAAATCTACCTGTCCAGTGAGGGACTTGATAGCTTCATTCGCAACATTGCATTTTTCAGCTTCATCGGCCGCTAATTCAGTTGCATCCTTCAATTGCCCGGATGTTCTCTCGAGCTCTGCTTCAAGAAGTTGGTATCTTCTAGTAAGATCTTCGACCTACAATGTTTGCCCATGTCAATTATGAACACTGTTCAAAAAAAAAAAAAATTATGAACACAAAAGTCTTTATCACCTCCATCTGATAGTAATCACTAGGAGAGGAAAAGAGGGATGGGGAGAAGAAAAACAAACAACCAATAATTAGGGCTCTTTGTGAGAATCTCATTGCGGATTTCATTTAGCCAGCTGCCTGTTTGATAATAAAAACCGTTATGCTCATACCCGGGGCATTGTAGAAGCCACAAGAACATGTTGATTAGAAAATCCCATCATTACCATAACCTAATTGAGTTGGAGATTTCTGCCCGATTGGGACCGAAGTAAGTAAGAACTGCATCTTCAGAAAGGTTACCTGAGCCTTCAAATTCATGACCTCTTGGCTTAGCTTTTCATTTAATTGCTTCGGATCGGTGGGAATCAGTTCAGATGTACCAACAGACGGCCACGCTGCAGGAATTGCTGAGTGAAATGGAGTTGACTTTCTCGAAACAGGAGATACTGCCCTAGAAGCCATTCTAGAACCAGGAGCAGAGGTTAAAAAAAAATTCCTTGAAGATGCCACAGGGGAATTTGATGATTTTGAAGAAGAAGAAATGCTTCCCCTCTGTGTATTGCCATTCACAAGGGGGAACACACGGCTATCATTCGATTCAACTTTTATTCCGTGTCTAGAATTCTTTATATCAGCCAGATTGATCGAGTCAAAAGATGAGAGCCTGGAAAGTTGTCCTTGCAATCGTGGAACCCTGATATCATTTCCACTTTTGACTTTATGAATCCGAGCAACGGATCCAGATTCCACAACCTTCTTTAGTTTGTTAAAGCAATCATCACAGACACGATACGGTTTGTTCATACTAGGAGCCAATGAAGCTTTCAATGACTTCCTACTGCTGCATGCTTTACAGAAGACAAGGCCACAGTTGTAGCAGTTATGACGTTTTCTTCTAAAATTAAAGGTATTACGACAGCTGGAACACACAGAATTGTCAGCGGTGGATACCAATTTATGAAGACATATAACAGCAGTGAAATTTGCACCGCATGCTATGCTCTTTACTTGCTTATCTTTCAAAAAATCAACGAGCGTAGGTGTACTTCGATCATCGTTGTCTCCATGCCCTAATTGGCCATTTGTACCCTTTCCCCAAGTATAAACCTCTGCTTTTGAAGTCAAAACTGCGACATGAAAGGAACCACATGCTATTTGTTCCACAGAACTCTTGGCAATTTCACCTTCAATGCATACGGGCATCTTTCCATCAGCCAAAGGACTCCCCATTGCATAAACTTGTCCGGAGCTTGTAAGTGCAATTGTTAGGTTGTGCGCACAGGAGACTTGAGAGAAGCTTACATCAACCAATGAAGGTACACATGCCGGAACTAGTCTGGGTTCTTTGTCACCATGTCCAAGTCGGCCTTTATCCCCATCCCCCCACGTGAACAACCTTGCACATGAAGAGCTATAAGTGGACCCCGAACTAGATTCAGTTCTTACTTCAACAACTGCAGCAGTATGCCAAACTCCACAAGCAACCCTCACTGTGCATAATCCTTTCAAATTTTCCACTTCCCTTGGAATACTTGTGCTACAATGATCTCCATGGCCTAAGACACCAAAAGTCCCATCTCCAAATGTAAACAACTGGCCCGCGGATGTTATGAAAGCTGTGTGCCAAGGTCCACAAGAAACATAAGATACGTGTATTCCCTCCATGGGGGCAGTTACTTTTTTGGGAATCCAGTGACTAACTTCACTTCCATGCCCAAGTAACCCAGAGTTGTGGCTACCATCACCCCAAGTATAAAGATCCCCTGAAAACGTAATGGCACAAGTGTGATATTCTCCACATGCTACTTGCTCAATGTTCATTCCGGTAAGAGCATCAATGAGTTTTGGGTGTGAAACATCATCCTCTACTCCGTGCCCAAGTCTTCCGCCCGACTCCTCCCCCCAGCTAAATACTTGCCCTTGTTTCGTCAGTAACACAACATGCCTCGCACCACAAGCAATATTATGGACATCAAGTGCTATAGTTGATTCCAATGGTTTAGGCAAAAGGGCATCAAGTGTGACACTAGATGAGTTATGAACTCTATGCACACTACCACCCAGGAGACCATCGCCAATGCTTTCTCCCCAAATGAGAACATCACCTAAGGCGTCGAAATCTTCACGACCAGAACCATGGCTTGATGAACTTACAGCACTAGACAAACTAACACGAAATGTTTCAGATGCCGAACTTCGACCATTTAAATTATCTGGGGCTACAGATGAAGGAGAGCTAAGTGAGCCAAGAGAACTAATAATTGGTTCAGGTTGAGCCTGATTTTTGGCAGCTGCAGTATAAGAAATTATGTCTGAGAATGCTTTTCCCAATCTACTCTGAGGAAGACTCTCGGCCCGTTGAGTATCTCCTTGATCCTGAGGCAAGTCGGCAAATAATCGACAAAGGAATGAGAAGGAAGAGGAGGAGGAAGATAAGTATATTAACTGAGCATTAAAAGTGGATAAAAAACAAAAAACTACAGAAAAACTAAGATATTGCTCCTTACAGAGGATGATCCAGATAGATAGGTTCTCCGAGCACGGAGAGTGTCTATTGATATACTATCATTTTTTGCTTCCCAACTCAAATTGCGGTAGGTGCCTCGTGAAATCAATGCCTTTAGACCGACGAACCAAACCTCAGCTTCATCCTTATCCTTACATACCTATCCATTCATCAGCAATTAGGTTTGAAACAGATAAAATGAAAAAACAGATGCAGTTCAATTTATGAAACTCCGAGTATAAAAATATGGGCAAATACAAGGCCGATAAATGGAAAAGGAAATAAACTTTGTCGTGTGCTTAACATGTTCTTTAGGCATGTAGCAAAGCAGACTTCGTCCCACCCCCCACAACTTCTTGAACACACCAACAGAGTTCAGGTGCTGGGGTGGAGCGAGCTACCCAGTGATGAAGGAAAAAGACAATGATGAACTCACCAAATCCAAGGACCTGTCATTGTATATGAGAGAAAACGACTGATATTCCTTCTCGGGTCGGGGATACCGCTGGAAAATTGCCTAAAACATGTACCATTTCAATCAACTGTCTTGAATTTAAGCAAAAGCATAGTCTATTCCAGTGCTAAGAGCCCGCCTAGGCGCCAAGTAGGCGATAGGCGGCCGGCCAACACCTAGATTTTCGGATCTAGGTGTTGATTAGGCATTTTACACATTAGTCGGGAATGGGGATAGTTGGCTCGGCTATTTCGTAACTATCACAAGTTTTAGGGGTCAGATGTGTAATATAAAAAACTACAGGGGGGGGTTAAGTGTTATTTTTAAAAAAAGAAAAAATATATATATACGATACATTGATTTTATGTGTTGTACTTAATTTATTTTGTTTTGAATTTTGAATATCAAACTAACTTTGAATTTGACTGTTTATTTGTTACTAGCTACTATTACATTTTAGTTTTTACTTGAGTCTTAATTCTTTTCTTCCTAGCCTTGTGTCATTTTCCACTCGTAGATAGACCAATGTTTTAAAAGCGATTAGTTCCCGGCTAGTGCCTACTGATTTTAAAACATTGGTTATTTACGAGTGAAAAATTGAAAAGGATCAAAATGAAAATTCAAGGAGTGAGAATAATTGGGAGAAGTTACTTTCCCACCCTTCTTCCCTTTGCACAAGCACATAGAGATAAAAACTTTGTATATGTAAAATATATTGGAAAAAATAGCTTCTCTTCTTTCACAAGCAATAATTGAGATGACTTACAGTACGCTGTCCAGGAATTATCCTTGAAACATGACGTAGTTCAAGCTGTTTTTCTTCTTTGCCATAGTACCATAGCAACATGGATTCATCCTGCCATAAGGTAAAAAGAACAAATTGGACATAAAGAAAAGAGGGTTTCCTAATAAAATATAGCATGGAAAATAGAGTAGCTTTAGTAACTAGGGTGTCTTTTTCCCGCATGTGCAGTGACGACTCAAGGATTTTTGTCTACATAGACTCCAAACTAATGACTAAAAATATAGATTTCAACTCAAAAGGTACATGAAAATTCAAAACTAGTTTAACCCCTATCCTATTTTTATAAAGTAGCTTTTTTAATGGGATCAAATGAAAATTCTCATCCAAAATTGATACCCTCAAATCTACAGAGATTTAAAACTACAAAAAAAAATGCTATACCTCCCACAATATAAAAAAATATTTGAAAAGTCTAAATAGTGAAATATGGACAATTATTTTAGAGCAGAGGAAGAAAATGATATACTTATAGTTTGTCTTTAACAATTGAATGGGTCAGTTGACCCCCTAATCTATTACATAGAGTGGCCATTGCGCATGTGAATTGACGGCGACGACTGATTTGTGTACTTTGCATGAATGCACTTGTTTCTTTCACAGATAGGTTTTATTTCACAGAGAGGTTGAGAAGTGAATTTCCGAAGCACCAAACAAAAAAGGGGTAGGTTAAGAAGTAGAGGATAGTTTCCCAGCACTGCTCTTATCGCTATAAACTTACTTCTGAACAATCGTACCTGATAAAATATTGGAGTCCTTCTATTTGGAACGAAAAGAAAGGAAAATAAAGGCATTGAACTTCCCGAAAACATGTTTCTTCCATCATAAATGGGATGTCCTACTGCAAGCAATATTTGCAAACTACGAAAATATACCAAAAACTTCATACAGGTTACAACCTCCTCCTCCTTACTCGATAACTATAGTAACAATTATGAACAAACGGAGGTTGACTGAAGTTCCATTCAAATGGACAGACGGAAACTTACAGTAGAAAGTCTAAATGGACAGAACTTTGGCTTCCCTCTGCGCCCATACTTAAGTAAATATGCTCCTTTCTTAAGTGCTGCAATGGCCTGCAAATTAAGGAAAATGAAATGCCAATATATGAGAGAATATCTACTCCTATGCAATAAAGCAGCACTGTTTTTGTGTAGGCACAAAAGCAACTAAAAATGAAATGAATATCCTAATTGTGTTTTGAAATCTAGGGTTCAAATTTCTCTTCTCCTAAATTGATGGTCTGGATTTGTTCTCCCAATATTTGATTCCCTTAATCTGCACACCTCAAGGGCTCGGATTGGTTTGGGTCAATAACTGTGACCGCCCCAAAAATTCCCTAAAAGCACGCGTTCAACCACGTTCCAGTGCTCCAAATATTTGATGGAGTTTCCATCCGGGACTCCTCCAATTATCCAATTTCCCGATCAAATTTTCATGACCCGAACCATCTAAACATTACCGAGAAGGGCTTGATCTGATCAATTTTTGTACAGTTTTTACCGAGAAGTGATTAGATGAAGCCCTTCCCGGTAATGTTTTTGATGATTTCTCCCGGTAATGTTTTTGATGATTTCTCGCGGGGACCCTTAAAAACAAGTTTTAAACACATTGGACGGTTCGGATCATGAAAATTTGATCGGGAAATAGGAGGTGTGGATGGAAACTCCATTAGGCATCCCTTATTGGATCCATTTCATATATATGTACAGTTTTATGAAAAATTAATCGAATGAAGCCCTTCCCGGTCATTTTTTTTATGATTCCTCGCGTGGAGCCTTAAAAACACGTTTTAAACACATTGGAAGGTTCAATTCAGTAAAGGTGAATCCCAAACAGGGCGTGGACGGAAAGGGTATGGATGAGATCCTTGGTGTTATACATATATCTATATATATGCCTCACTAGACTGCCATCGCTCATTTGGGTCCATATTTATTTTATATTTTTTTCACATTCCCAGCTACCTTTTTACATTTTGTTGGTTTTATTGGTGCAAGGGTAGCAAGTGCATTTCATACATGACGTAATTGTCCCGAGGGAGGACTGTTGAACATTATGTAATTTTGAATTTTAGAATTTGGTTTGTTGTGTGGTGCTATTCTACCATCTTATAGTTTTTTTTTTTTTTTTGCGCGTGTGCAAAGTTTCTTGCTTATTCCAGTCATTAATATTAATTTCACTGGGGTAATAATTTCAAAACGCTTTGTTGTATCGTCAATAGCTACTATATTGTCCTGTAAGAATTTACAAAGGCAGCTCCTCACTTGAAGAGAAAAAGGAATCAATATAGTGATCATTTGAAGAGAAAAAGGAATTAATATAGTGATCATTTGATTCTCTTCCCATTTGATCCTTTTTCTTTTCCCACTTGGAAGAGAAAAAGGAATCAATATAGTGATCATTTGATTCTTCGTCGCCGTAGTAAATTAGTGGGTCCCCATCAGTCGGCTTTCATTAAAGGCAGGAACATCAGTGAAAACATTCTTCTGGCTCACGAGCTGGTCTGTAACTCAGCTTGGCCGGTCTAGGAAAAGGAAGAAAGATAATAGAAGGACTCTACCTAGGCCAATCGTAGATCACAGTCAAACTGACGAGAACAAAAACGGCTTACGAGATTCCATTTAAGTAGCTGCGCTAGCCAGTGCGCTCCTTTCCAATGAATGTGGACTAGATCACGGGTAAGGATATTCATTTTTAGTTATCAAACTCACCTCCGCATTGACCAATTGCCAACTATAAAGCCATTCATTGCTGACATAATTTATTTCAAGTGTTTCTATGGGATATTCCATGACTGATTGAAAATTGTGTCCTTTGTCATTTGTTAGTGTTGTCGCTGGATGGGTATGCAACGAAAAAAGGACGAAACGTTGTATCAATATAAACATGTTGGGTTTTTTAGTTTTAAGTAATTGGAGGATTTCGAAGCATATTTTGACGTAACAAGGTTATCCATAGAAGGTCTTTTGGGAAAAAAACAAACAATTAAAGAAGTCCGTTGAAATGCGTTATTTCCTTACATTGTTAATTGTCCAATTGATAGAATTGCTATATCTTCAATGACTTTTTCTTTATGTAGCTTAAATGTAATGGTTCCTTGGCTGTTTTAAGTTGATCCATTGTTCTCAAGTTTACTCCAATTGAATGGGCCATTTGTGAAATGTAGTTTAAAATGAGTTTAAAATGCGTACTTTGACTTAAGTTTTGTTGGTCGGAGGTGAACAATAATAACAGGGTGCTGGTAGTTTGAGGTTGGAAGTGACGTTAGGAACATAATGTTGTAGAAAACAGGATATAGAACCCCATCTTTTAAATTGGAATTGTAACGCCCTACATAGACCACTGTTACAGGTGAGCCTAACAAATACCCAAACAACATCATGAATAGTTCATTTTTATTTTTAACAATGTGTTCTTGCATTTTTCTTCATTGTTTAGGTCTTGATAAGTGTCTTGTGGGTTTAGTTTCGAATTGGTTTATATGAGGAACTGCCTTTAGGCACTGGCCTGAGTTAGTCTGCATACGAGCTCACAAGGGAGGATAAATATTTAGGGTGTGTATTCCTCATCTATTGCTACTGGGGTATGAAAAGCCTAGTGCTTTGTCATTGAACGCCTTTGTTGATACACATCTTTTTTATATGTATTGGGTCCATGCTACAAGTTGTTATGAGCGCAAAACAACAGAAATAATTATCACACATTATGGGGAACTCACAATGACGAATTAACAGGCATTCAAAACATTCAATACATTGAAAATAAATGAAACACATAAGCAACACAAAGATACTGCAGAATTGGGAGAAATAATGGTATTTTTAGAGCTTCATGTGCCATAATAACATTAAGGATTGTTCCATCAGCCAATATGAACTATGGGACTTATAACCCCTCCCTCCAATCATTACTCACATTTCTCTCTCTACTCATTGCCCCTCTCTCCAATCATTATTCTCATTTCTCTCTCTATCTCTCTCCAATCATTACCCTCTCTCTCTAATTATTACTCCCTTTCTAAAAACCCATCCAAACACTATCTCAAAAATATTTCCCAAAATATTCTTCTCAAACTCTCAACCAAACACAGCCATAATAAGTTCAACATGACTCATGAATATTGTAGTTCATCAACAACAAAACAGAACTAGAAGGACCCGTAAATGCAAATCGAACACATTACTTCTATGCTACCAAATGCAATAACGTCTTAAATAAGTATGCAGCTATAGATAACGATGTTTACCTGGTCGATGTCTCTTTCTGCTAGACTACTCCTCTGTGAATCAGCCATTCAAGTTGCACTATCAAGGAAAGACCAGCAGTAGACCCAAAACCCATTTGAGTATTCCAATGCCCAATTCTTCCCCATAAACAAATCACTCCAAAGCCCTACACTATCTTGTGATCTCGAACAACCAATCACTTTTCACCTAACCCATCTTTTAATTATACCCCAAAATTCATATTACAAACTCATTAATAAAAACCCAAGAAAAGCTCCCCACGAAGCCACTCTTGAAAATATCATGCATTTAGACTTAAACCAATCAACATCTAGCTCTGGAATACCTAAAACCAGTTACAAAAACCTAGAAATTCGTTTGCACCTCTGACTTTCGCATCGCATGCATAAAGCTTCCAAATGCAGCAAACAGGAATTTACTATTGAACCAATCAAGCTCCAGCTCAAAAGCTTAAACTAGTTCTCCCAATTCACAATGAGTTACAAACGCTAGAAATTCATACGAGGATCCCAAAACCTTAAGAATTTTGCAGCACATAAAGCTTCCAAAATTGCACTCAATGAAAAATCTTTATCATAGAAGGTTCGCCGTTACCTACATTTGGAGATTTGACCTAATATAAACTCGGCCATTGTGGATGAATCTGATGAGACTGTGAACCTCCGAATGGCGATTGAGGAAGAACTAAGAGATTCAATTCAATTAACGGAAAAATGGCTGAGGAATTGTGGTGTTCAAGACGAAAATCGAGCCCTTGAATTGAAAATTGGATCCTGCACAATTGGGCGTGGCTGGCTGGTGCGTTGCGAGGAAGATTGTTCATTCTCTCTCTCTCTCTCTCTCTCTCTCTCTCTCTCTCTCTCTCTCTCTCTCTCTTCTGTTGTTTCTCTCTCCTACATGGAATTCTTTACGGTTGGTGCCACGTCGAACTAAATACACCCTATGACATTTAGATGAAACATCAAAAATGATACCTACACACCATTTGACACAGGTGCTCCGTGGCAAGTCTTGCTCATGGTATAAGTCAATGAAGTCATCGTTTCAGGCCTTTAAAAAAATTTAAAAAATGAGGCCCCAAAATATATATACATATATTGGGTCCAAATAATTTTGAGTTTTTGAGTATTATTAAAAAAAAAAAAAAGCAAGCCCGGAAAAATAAGTTTTTCAAAATTGAAATTGATCAAAACTTATTTTCTGTTAATCATGTCTCAAAAAGATTAAACGGATTGGCTATATTATCCATTGAGAAGATATGGTGAAGAAAATTGATTGTAAGACTTAATTAGTACATTTATAGCTAAAAGTACTGTGATAATAGTAATGTTTAAATGATTGATTTTGGAGTATTGTAATAGTTGTTTATTTTTGGATGACTGCTATATGTTTAAAGGAAAATGCTACAATACACACCTCTTATTTAGGTGTGTATGATACACACCCCTATAAAAGTTACGAATTTTTTATAAAAGTTACGAATTTTTTTATAAAAGTTACGAGACACACCAAACTGTTACGAATCATATTGCGGAAAAGCTACGAAACACTAAAAAATGTTACGATTGCCAACGAGGTGGCACAATCTGGACCATACAATAGGTGCATATGGTACACATCTTTAACGGGTGTGTATTGTAGCCATTTCCATGTTTAAAGGAAAATGTGCAATGATAAATATTTTATAATAGTTTTTAATGAAGACTCTGTGTTTAAATTTTTTACTGTGCAAATGGAGACCTAATATAATGAATCTGTTTCAAACCTCTAAAACTAATAAGCCGGCACTACTCCGTGCTCGAGGTCCTTCCACGACCAATTGTTGAATCCATACACTTATTGTTGTTGCATCCAACAAGAGAACTTGGGACGAATATTTCGATCATGTGCAATTAAAGGTGACTCCAAGGAAGCTAGAAGCAACAAGGATGGGAGCGAAAGAGACGTCTGTCGAGTTCATAGTAAGATGGAGAGCAAAACATCGCAAAAAATAATCGATTGAACTAGCGAGAAAAATCGAATCATAGTGGTTTTTGAGGTTTGAAAACTTGTTTGAAGCTAGGATTTCAATTGAAGATGCGCATGTTGGTTTGTTAGATAAAGGGGATTCGGGCTATAAAGCTAGAAAGGAACACAAAATTTACAATTGTAAAACACAGTTCATTATACGGAATTGGGAGAGAGAGTCACAATTACTATTACAGTAGACGCATGAACACTAATGGCGGCAGCTAACGTGTCGCCAAAGTCCTCAATACTGTCAATGTTTATACCCGAATTTGACACTTAATTGTATGCCTTCTGCAATGGAACACTTAATTGTATGCCTCTACAATGGAGTTGTTTTATTCGGTTTGGGTTCGGTTAGCCCAAAAATCGAGTAAGTGCAGTGGGCCAGGTATGGAATGAACGTAATGGGAGGGTCAATTCAATTTGATTAGTCTGGACTCGTGAGATGTTTTGCGCGGGGGTTTGGATAAGGCCTAATGAAGTACTAGTGAAAGGAAATGTAGGCCCAAATAAAGGGGGGACAGATTTTTTGGACTAAATTCCAGTCCAAGCAAGCCCGCGTAATCCGTTCACGCCTACGGAGTTTCGCTTGCTTCGGATAAAAGTCACAAAACCCCAAAATAAAAACATCAGGATTAATTCAAATATATTTTCATGTATTCTAAAACCCCTCGATCCAAAAAAAAAAAAAATACTCATTGACATTAAAACAATGCTTGTACTGGATGCCACGTCCTTCGATCCTAGACACTTCATCCTAAAGACGTTTCTGCTACTAAGACGAATAGGTGATGAACTGGGTGGAATGGTTAGCCTAAGTGCAGAGAACCTTTGAAGATCGACCTATTCTGATGGACTTGAATCATTGCCTATTATTATGTTTGTATCACACAAATTTCCAATCTGCGAAAAAGACGGGGAAATGTTGTACAAAAAGTCAATTTAATGACTTATTGAAAATAAAATATTACAATCTCTGATAATTTCTAATCAAAGAAAATAAATCCTTTGATTTTTCTCTTCAAACTTTGGAAACGAGTGTTTGACATCTTGATCCCGAATCAAACGGCGAAATCTTCTCTGAGAGTTGTGAAGAAGAAGATGATGATGTGACTTGAATGTTTTTTAGAGTTTTGAAACTTTAATTTGAAAAACCGTCTTGTTTAATGTAGGCTCGGAGGATTCTAAGGGACTTAGTGGCTTTGACATTAAGAGCTCTAATAATTTGTGTGTTGGATGGTTGTCTTGTACGTTATGTAAAATGTGAGAGAGGACAACTCTATTTATAGAGATGTGAGATAGGGAATCATGACAAAGTCTATCGCTTTCATATTTATCTCTCTAATTAATCCATCACTTAATTTAAAAGTAATAATTATAACTTGACAATTATTCATCTTTCCTATTTATTTAATCAATCTGTCTCTTTTTAAATGTGTTGTTTCGTAAATCCAACTTATTAAAGAAATATTATTATTACACCTTTCACATCAACTTTTACCTCTATTTTACACAATTATCCTCCACTTTGACCCATTAACGCTCTACTCACTAATTTTTTAAAAGGACAAAATGATAATCATACAAACTTTTACCCATTAACTTTTCAAAACACGCATCTTATTAAAGGACAACCCAAAATAAAAATGTCGATACAAAAAAAAGGGACGGATGGAGTAATCAATAGAGATAATATGTATTATATTAATGGAAATATCATTTTTTTTTTATTTTACCAAGCGGCTTAATTTGATTGGCTGGACTTGATAAAATAATAACTGCATCATTTTGACATGTGGCATCATTTGATTGGACCATTCATGCAGCTTTGACTTTCAACCTAAGGACACTTGATCTGATTTGACTGGCCAATTATTGTGTCCTATTTCCTAGGCCCTACCACACGTAGTAACTTGCTATAGGCTAGAAATTTTACATGTCTTCAACGTGGTTCAGTCCAAATTTGGAAATAAATGACGAAACAAAAAACTAGAAAGAAGTATGAGGTTGCCAAAACAGACGACAATGAAAATGGTATTTCCTGCTAAAAGTTATAAGCAAATCTATTATTTCCTAAAACGGCAAATTCGATCCCCTTTTTGAAGGCCTAGATGACATTGAACAGCTGAAAAACATCGTTGATCATCGCTGAAATGGAGATGGGTATTGATTAGAAGCCCGTTTCCAATTGACCATATCATTTCTGGGTCATTTCACCAATAATGGTTAGCGCAACTGATTAATGCCTTTTGAGCTGTGAACGGTCTAAGCAAGAAACGTAGACGCAACTCACTCTAAATTAGAATCAAACCCATG
This sequence comes from Gaultheria prostrata, assembly GCA_036023075.1. Taxonomy (NCBI): domain Eukaryota; kingdom Viridiplantae; phylum Streptophyta; class Magnoliopsida; order Ericales; family Ericaceae; genus Gaultheria; species Gaultheria prostrata. The sequence continues at coordinate 29,225 of JAXBDA010000356.1, read as the reverse complement.
GCAGGGCCACATTGGACTCACCCATGCAATATAAACCTACGGGGAACTAGCGCAGTAACTCACGGCCACCACGGTTGCTCACTTAAATTCCGAGTGCAACCCTAGGGGTGGGTAAGGTGAGAGAAGAGGAGTTAGTGGTTAGAAATTAGTGTTAAGGGGATGGTGGGACTTGAACCCCACACCTCATGTATGGGGGTATATTATATAGTGCCAATCAACTTGACTACCATTCTACTTGTATGCGCGATGGTAATTAGCAAAGCAAAAGGCCTCTTTCTTAGTAGTGACACGATTCAGTTGGGGTGGGGTGAATTGACAGAATTAGCACTATGGCAAAACACGAAGAGAGTCAACTTCGTGCCTGTGGATTGATTTTCACTACTGAAATATAGGTTGTGGGACCCAAAGGATTAATTAGGGTTAATTTTTTTAATTAACCTAAGTACTAGTTCCTTAATGGCTAATAAACTGATCACAAATTTATATTGAACCAATCTGACAAGTCAATGGAATAGAAGCTGTGGGGGAATGGAATAGAAGAAATGGGATTTTGGATCCTGCGAAACTAAATCTAAAAAAATTTAATATTAAACTGCAAGTCAGGGGAATAGAAGCTGAATGGAATAGAAGAAATGGGATTTTTGGATCCTGGGAAACTAAATCTAAAAAATTTAAAAATAAGTCACAAGTCAGTGGAATAGAAGCTCTGGGGAATGGAATAGAAGAAATGGGATTTTTGGATCCTGGGAATTTGTAGGCCCTTTTTTTTTTGTCATTCATCATTCCTAATCTATTACATGAGGGGAGCGAGAAATGGGACTCGATCCCAGAATGCAGTGTGGGCATCCAAGAGCTCTACCGCATGAGTTAGCCATTCCTTGCAGTAGGCCCCTTCCGCTAAGTGAAATATTAAGGTTTTTAGATTTTTCACATTTTATGAGAATAGTCATTATTCTCACATACATCAACTACAAAGCTCAAAAAATTTAAAAATCAAAAACCTTTTAAGCCGTTTCAATATCGGACTTAAGTTAGGAACTAACTTAAGCTGACTTTTTGAATCATGTATTATGAGAGAATGATCAGTATTGTAAAGCAAAATAAGTCAGTAAAATCCAGTTTTGAGTTTAAGCCAGTTTATGGAACGGGGCAGCCTAGAAATTTGAAAATTGAATAGAATTTTGAGCTTCTGTGTTGAAAAAGGGTTTGGATCCACATTTCCAAATACGAATTCAAAACCATAGGCTATAAACAATACCATCAAATTTGGAAGTTATCGTTGTCCTTAACTATTTACCAAATAAAATAGGAAAATGATTTTCACACTCCCTTTTTAACCATTGACACTCCCTTTTTGTCTTTTACTCATGTGAAATTACTACATTGCCCTTCACATGAAAAAAGTGACTTAAGATGTAAGGCTAATGTAGTAATTTCACATGAGTAAAAGACAAAAAGGGAGTGTCAATGGATAAAAGGGGAGTGTGAAAATCATTCCCCATAAAATAGTGCAAAGAGTAGTATTATGAGAAGACATGAAATTAACAATCAACCATGATCCCAAGACACACTGCTGATTTTCTTGTTTCTTGAGATTCCTCACTTTGGACTAAACAAAACCACAAAGAATTAATGGTAAGAGATTAGTCCTTGGGTAGAAAATCCAAACCCTTGACTTGTAGGGTTTCTCGGTAATAGTTCTTAAACACCTTGCCCTAAGCTTCTCCACAGCTTCTTTAAAGTCACCAGAAAAGGCGGCTGATCAGTCGGTGCAAGTTCCCTTCTTAGGAACCATAATTTGGCTTCAAATTCAGTGAACTTAATAGGGTTTCATCGGTAGAAGGAGTTTTTGTGCCTGCTCTAGGCTTCTTGAAAGGAAAAAAGGATATGGAGGAGAGAAGTGAAACGGAGAAGATGGATGAAGTGATGCTACCGGGGTTTAGATTTCATCCGACGGATGAGGAACTTGTCGGTTTTTATTTGAAGAGGAAGGCTCAGCAGAGACCTCTCTCCATTGAAATTATCAAGCAACTTGATATATACAAATTTGATCCATGGGATCTCCCAAGTAAGATATACTGTATAAGAGTTTTCATGTTGTTTTCCATGCTTGGCTTCTTGGTTCTAGTGTTTTTGCTTTGATTTTTCTTCTTTTTTGAGCCTTAGTTTGTATGCTTGAAGAGGTTCTCCTCTTGTACTTTCCAAAAGTATGCCATGTACGGATGTACCAGGGATAAGTCGAGATGCTCGTAAACTGGCTCAGACTCCCTGGGTTATCGGGAAAAAAAAAACCAGAGATACAAAAGTATTGTAAATTTTGAATGAATCTACGTCGTTATCTGTTTTTTCAGTCTTTCTACATGTTCTAAACAAACTATCCAGAAGAATAATGACTCTTTCTTGGTGACAAGTTCTAATTTATACAATTTTTTTACATGTTAAGATCTTATCATATTGTCTGATAGCAGAGTTGGCAACAACCGGTGAGAAAGAATGGTACTTCTATTGTCCGAGAGATCGCAAGTACAGGAATAGTACTAGGCCAAATCGAGTGACTGGAGCCGGGTTTTGGAAAGCCACAGGTACCGACAGACCCATCTATTCCTCTGAAGGTTCGAAGTGCATCGGGTTGAAGAAGTCTCTCGTTTTCTACAAGGGTAGAGCGGCTAAAGGGATCAAAACTGACTGGATGATGCACGAGTTCCGGTTACCTCCACTCGATGATGACCCATTCTCACAAAAGAGATACCTGGAGAAAACCACATCTGCAAATGTAAAGCATTTCAAAAAACACTTAAGAACCTTGGCATTTCAGAAAACACTACAAAAAACACAAATATCTATTTAATGTCATCAGTTGACTGCCAAGCCCCTTTTCCACCGCACATTTGGTGTGAAGTTCAAAACAAGCGTGTAGATCTCATACAAATGTGTGGTGAAAAAGGGCTCGTGGCACCATGTGGCAGTGCATAAGTTCAAATGTTTGATCTTACTATTTTCGTGTTGTTGTATGAAGAAGATTAAGATATTGTCTACTTTGGGCTTTGCAGGACTCCTGGGCAATTTGTAGGATCTTCAAGAAAACCAATTCTGCAGCACAAAGACTCCTATCTCCTGCTTGGGTATCCTCCCAAGTAGCTGAAACCGCCATATCTCAAGAGACACTCTCGCGAGCCCCTCACCATAGTTTCACTTCAGAGGATACGTCGGTGACCGCGAAATCTTGTTGCTCAGCCATCCAATTCAGCTCCAAAAGTGATCTTCAACAGTCGAGTCTCACAAGTTCCTCTCCTTCATTTTTACTCACTAACTACACGGCATCTAAACCATCTCCTCAGTTCTCCATTTCCAATGAAACCCTTCCCACAAGCTACCCATTTTGGTCATCCGACACTTCATCTAGCATGCTTGGAGATTTTTTTGGTAAAACATCTGAAAACATAGACTTCAGTAGCGGATTTCTGCTCACGTTACCGCAAGAGATGCATGTGATTGGTGTTCACGCGGATCAAGAGACTGCGTTGATGTTGAAGGACTCGAACAGGCCGAATCTCGATGACCATTGGGGGATTACGAGATCAACTATTGGTATTCCAAATCCGGGACCAAATTTGTTTTGGGATTCTTCTCCTTGTCCCAGTGATCAAATGTCCAACAATTATTCAGATTCTACTAACAAGTGCTATGCTTGAAATTTATAAATCAAGTTGGTACAGTATCTTGTAAGAACTAATTTTGTTTTGTTTAGCACTTTTGTTTTGTTTCATCTAGGGTTAGGTTCGTGTCTTAAGAAAACGTTAACTGTCGAGGGAACGAATGTAACATCTTTGCCTATGTTATGTACTTCAACTGACTTCCAAATCCAAATGTTTGCGGAAATTTTACTTTATTAACGAATCGTTGAACAATGACTTTCATTAATTTCTCTTTCCTAGACAATTTCGTAGAAACATTTGAAGTACTATATCATCTCTCTTAGTCTCTCTTTTCAAAGTAAAAATTACATTATTGTGAGCAACCGCATATCCACCTGTTCCCATGGGAGAAGCGGTAGCAGGAGGGTCCGATTTCACTTGAGGCCTCGAGGGGCATTTTTGCTTACATAAATCAAAGAGTAAAGAATTACTCTAAGGTCCATTATAGTTTTTTGTAACATGTTTAGTCCACCTCATATTTCCATAACACCTCTAATCCATTTTTTTGAAATTTCTAAGGCGTAAGGTCCACTCTCCATTTTTCATAGACAAATATACCCTCACACATAATATACTCTTGCCGGAAAAGTTCGCCGGCGCAGAAAAAGTTTGTCGGAAGTTCACTAGCGCCAGAAAAATCGCCGAAAATTGGACTTCGCCGGAAAAGTCACCAGCGCAGATAACCATATCTAGAATCACAAGATGTGGTTATCTAGACTCATAAGATGTGGTTATCTGGACTCTGGATTCACAAGATGTGGTTATCTGGACTCACAAGATGTGGTTATCTGGACTCTAGATTCATAAAATGTGGTTATCTTGACTCACAAGATGTGTACTATATCTCTTTTTTTTAAAGCCTACTTGGGATCAGATGTGGTTATCTTGACTCACAAGATGTTTCTTTTTTCAATTTTTTTTTTGTATATTTTTTTTGTAGGTTGTTATTTTAGGGTTTTGGTTAATGGATTCTTCTATCTCTTCGCCAAAAAAGATGTGATTATCTGGACTATATTTTTTTAAAAAAAACCTACTTGGGATCAGATGTGGTTATTTGGGTGTGTGCGGAGATAAAAGCTACTCTATTACTTAGGCTGTGTTTGATAGTGGGTTTGAGAGGTGGGAGATACAAAATACATGTTTGGTTGGATTTTTTTGGGGAGGATTAACATTCCCAAGGGACTACCAATCCCCCAAACCAATGGGATTACCCATACCGGGGGGGTTACTCCCAATCCCATCCGGTGGGATAGAAGGTGGGAACCAATGGGATTTCCAACCAAATTGGGTTTTTTTTTTCTTTTCTTTTCTTTTCTTTTTTTTTGGTGCAATGAAGTGGGGTTTTTTTTTTTTTGGTGCAATGAAGTGGGTTTTCAGGACATGGGGTTCCCGTAGTGAGTCAAGTCACTACATCCCCATAGTGACCTCAATTGTGGGCCCTCTGAAATATTCATTTGAGATCGAAACCGTTCATTTTTCATGAATGTTGAGCACATCAGGGTACAAAAAATTATGATTATTGGAGATGGGTAGACACACATTTGAGACAAATTTGTCTTAAATTATAGGAAAAGGCTACAATACACACCCCTTATTTGGGTGTGTATGATACACACCCCTATAAAAGTTACGAATTTTTTATAAAAGTCATGATTTTTTTTTATAAAAGTTACGAGACACAACTAAATGTTACGAATAATAGAAAATGTTATGAATCATATTGCTGAAAAGTTACAAAACACTAAAAAAATGTTACGATTGCCAATGAGGTGGCACAATCTGAACCATACAATAGGTGCATATGGTACACACCTTTAATGAGTGTGTATTGTAGTCATTTCCTAAATTGATTATTATTATTTATTTATTGTTATTTTGTTCCATAATGGGGACTAACTTCTGTCATGATAAAGGGAAACAAAATCCAAATACATAAATGGAAAAAAAAAAAAAAAAAGAAGAAGATGGTAATCCCACCTCATTATCAATCTTATCCGGAATTGGGGACCAATCCTATCCTACGTAAAACAAACATGTTAGATAACAATCCTATCTTCTAATTGGGTGCAAAACAAACATGCAATTTACCAATCCCACCTCATTATCAATCCCACCTCATTACCAATCCTAATCCTAATCCCACCTCAATACCAATCCCCTCATACCTATAACTGTTATCAAACACGCCCTTAGAGTATAGGCTATAGCTACCCTATTACTTACTGTATCTTTTATTAAAAAAAAAAAAAACACATGTCATATCATTAATGTTATCCAGTGTAGCTATTGTAGCTCCTCTTTTCTATACAGCTGTATAGTCAACTAGTCAAGCACGTGACTTGTTCTCCTCCCTTTGTAGTACTCCAGTAAACATTTCCTTTGTTTACACTTCACACAACATCAACAATAGATTTACACAGACGACGACTCCTCCGGTGTGTTTCATAACTAACACCAGAAGTTGGATCATCTCTTGCAATGAAAAATTCTCACAACCTTCTAGTAACCCCTCCGGTGCGTTTTGTAACTAACACCAGAAGTTAGATCATCTTTTGCAATGAAAAATTCTCACAACCTTCGCCAGAGTCTAGTAACCCCTCTGGTGCGAAAGTTTCAGAGATGCCGAGCAGAGAGAGATGTCATGCAGAGAGAGAACAGAAGTTCTACAAATGCGGATCCGATTGATCAGGTTACGATCTAGATCCGGAAGTGGAAATCACTGTGCCGGCGCAGAGAAGGGATACGGCGACGACGGGGGAGGCGGAGAGGAGGAGGGAGGTGAATCGGTGCTCCGGTTGCAGGAGAAAGGTCGGGTTGACTGGTTCTCCGGAAGCCAACGCTCTCTGTGAGATGGCGATCGGTGCTCTACAAAAGGAGAACGGTCGGCGCTCCATAAAGGAGAACCAGCGTTTTGTTTTTAAGCAAGGGTTTTTTTTTTTTTTTTTTTTTTGTCTTTTTGTAAGTAAGGTGGACTGGAAACTGTATGAAAATGTTTGGTGGACTAAAAATGTTAGGAAATAGATATAGCGGACCCTATAGCAACTGGTCCATTAAAGAGCACCACACAATGTTGCAAAATACTTGCGACGCATTTACCCAAAAATAAAAATACCGCGACTCTATTACCTCTTCGTCAATTCATATACAGGGCCACAAAGACCAAAAGTACTGACTGTGCTCCCAATTAGTTTAGGTCCAAGAACCATATATAAATATACATTGAGTCCATGGAAAGGCTTAATCCTTATGACATCAAGGACATATACGTGGGCTTAGGTACCGAGTGAGAAATGGTTAGACACATGTTTCATCCAATCAAATAATTGGTCTCTACTCATCACAATTAGTTTATTACAACAAACTATCAGAATTTAAAAAATCAAGCTGATTAGAAACTATTCCGATTAGGAGATAAAACCGATTAGGACACAACATGATTAGGACACAACATGCTTATTTTGTCTACGCATCGATGAACCATGAGGACCGAACAACTAACTAAACATGTATCCAGGGCTGGCTCTGGGCATAAATCCACTAGGCCACCGCTTAGGGTCCCCTTTGTTTGGGCCCAATGACAGGGGCCCCCAATTGTTAGAATATGGTATATATTAAGTATGTCAATACTTCTACAAATAGCACTATTTTGGTTCAATGGTAAGTTTGGCTAGTTTTATCCATTAGGTGTCACGCATTCGATTCTTCACGTCTACATTTTTTAAACCAATATACATCGAAAATGTATCAAACACCACCTCCTACTGTCAAAACACCACCTCGCAGGCGTCATGACTGGAACAGGTGACCTAAAGGTAATGAGTTCGATTTTCCGCAAAGAACCACTTCACCATAAGAAATTTGTTATCATAATGTCAAACAACTAAAATATATACAATTGTTAAAGAGGCTCTATAGTTAAACCACGCTTAGGGCCCCGATCCTGAGATTTTCAGGCCTTCATGCATCATACAGATATGCAATATACAGGGATACAATAGTAATTCAAAATGCAGGGTCAAAATCAATGCCTACTGGGGATGGACAATGAATCCCATAAATGCAAAGGAAAAAACAAACTTATGCATAGAGGGGTATAATAGTCATTAGGCATGAAGAGGTGAAGTATGTATTGTGAATGCACCAAGCAAACCCTAGACTAACATATAGTATACATAAGCGATAAACATAACTACGCTAGCATGCAACATACAAAGAAAATCAAAATTAAGATATGCATGAACAAAGCAAGAATGAAAACGAACTAAACTAAACAAACCTAAAGCAAGCGAACTATGCTAAACTAAACTATAAAGCAAAGAAAGAAGAGCAACATATCTTAGCTGCTATAGAACCACACAGATCACAATTAGGAATCAATAGAAGCTGAACCAGACCCTCTGCCTGAAGTGTCTTAATGCAAGACAATTTATCAACAACCTAAAGCTATAACTAAAACTAAACGTACTCAAACAATAGCAGATCGAGGAGCGAAACAGGACTAAACATATTTTGAGTCGTACATAGCATTTAGCCTAGCACTTAAGCTAACAAAATTGCCTCAATGATTGTTGGACCAATCGCGGAGTGGAAAACATTGTTTGGTTGATGTGACACTATGGAAAATATGCTAAGGGGTGTGCTTACAGGCACTTATTTGGTAACTTGTCCTTTTTTTGGTATTTTTGGTTTCCGTTCATAGTCACCTTCATGCCTTCTAATTGATTTTGTTTGGATGGGGGCCCCTATGCTTTTACATAGTTGTATTCCTCTTGGCTTTGTGATGAGGAGCAGCATGCTGAGCTCTCGTTCGTGGAGGAGAGCCGAGCAAAGGCTGTTCTTGATGCAGAAGCCGCGAAACCTCTATCGTTGAGCTGGAGACCGAGATGGGCAATCCGAAGGATGTCGAGTCCGTAAGAACTATGTTTGCGCTTGCCGAGTCTTCCAAGCTCAGATGAGGCCAATTCTGAGTGCATTTTCCAATTATACCACCCCTTCCACCACCACCATCCATGATTGCCATCAGTGTCGTTACTGCCACGAACATCACTCCACCGTCAATACCACCACCCACACTCTATTGTTGTCATCACTACCATTTCCACTTAAGCATTGCTTCCATTACTACCACCGCTACTACTCCACCACTATCACCATTACTCAACCGCCGCTTTAGTGGCCATTACTCAACCGCCGCTTTAGTGGCCATTACTCAACCGCCGCTTTCGTTGCCACTACCACCGCCGCCCCTATCTCCTCAACAACATCACTACCATTCCAATCACAACGTACTATTTTTCCACCCCTTCACCTTCCGCTACTTCTTCACCCAAATTCTTCATCACTGTGACTAGGACACCACTCGCTCCCATCTGACTTTGCAGTCTTGCACCACCATGACTATTAGGGGTACAAATGAGCCAAGTCGATCCAAACTTTATAATGCTCAAGCTTGGCTTGTTTTCTAAATGAGTCTAAAACTTGAACTTGAGCTCCGCTCCTTAGTAAAAGGGATGAGTCGATCCCTTAGTGTGTTGAGCCAGGTTTATTTACTACTAAACAAGCACTTATTACAAGTCGAGTCTATACAAACAAGCCAAGCCAAACTTTAGAGTGTTGAACTCCGCTTATTTACTAAACGAGCGTAAAGCTCGAGCTTATCTAAGCTTGATTACTAAACGAGTTGAGCCTTAACAAGCCGAGCTTTTGAATGTTGAGCTCGGTTCGTTTGCAACCATAATGACTACAGTCGTCTCTCCACCACCGCAACCGTCACCATCCTTCCACCACCTTACCACTGCCACAACCACCACCACACCACCGCCGTTATAACCATTATCACACGAGCTTTGCTACAAGAAAGGTGATTAAATAAGAAGGAGGGATTAAATAGTACATGGTTTGGATGAAGGATAAAAAAAGAGGGATAAGGGAAGTGGATGATGTAAAATCATGTCAAAAGACATATTTGCCCTTTCATATGCATGTATTAGATTATGAATTAAATCAATTTTATAATTTCAAAAATAATTAATTTGTTTTACTTAACAAAAATTAAGGTATAATAAGTCCCTCTAATAATTTTTTATATAAATTAAAGTCATTAAATATTCAAAACATGTAATTTTTAAAAGTTTTTTTTTTGGTAAACGTGTAATGATAAGCCCTAAATATTGTATTTATCCGGGCTTATCTCGCTCGTCTTGATCACACACACGTGCATTTTGTGCTTTTATACGATTGATTTTGCGCGAGTTGTGTTTTTGGAAGTTACAGGTTAAACACGACAATTAAGGTCGTTTGAGCGCTAGAGGAAGCACCCCAAAGATCTCAAAGACTCAAGGCAATGTGGCACACCGCCACCAAGTCCCTCAAGCCAAGGAATGAAGATATGGCTAGGGGGGCTCGGGACGCCGGAAGGTCAAGAAGTCAAGGAAAAGCGACGAGAGCATTTTTCCATGCTTGAACCTGTTCAAGCAAAACGCTTGAACCTGTTCGAGCAAAACAGAATGTTAAAAACGTACGTTGAACTTGTTCAAGCAAAACCCTTGAACCGGTTCAAGCACTAAAATTCTGGGCAAAAAGTTGGCGATCAAGAGACGATTAAGGGCATTTGTGTAATATGTTTAACACATTTTTTGGACCATATAAATACCACTCTTTGTCAGATTTTAGGGCATGTTGGGGGAGAGACTTTCTCTCTCTACCTTCCTTCTTCTTCCTCCCCCATTCTCTCCTCATTCTCTCTAGTTTTTAGGGTAGTTTTTCTTTGATTCAAGGTTTTTTCCTTCACAAATGTTGTAAGTACTCTTCTCATCTTTGTTAATCTCAAGTTTATTTCCATTTTCGTCATGTTTTCCTTAATCACGTTTTTCTCCTTGTTGGTTAATTTAAGCATGTTTGAGTAGTAGTTTAGGCTTGGTCATGGGGTGAAAATCACCCCATGACTTCGGTATTTTGATGGCTCATCACGTTTTTGTGTTTATTGTTGGGTTGTGAATGGATTAAACTCCTATTTTCGGTCTAAACTTAGTGTTGTTAACTTGATTGGGTGTAGACAAAGAACCTTAGCACACTCAATGCTTTGAACCATAGCACTCTAGGTGTTCGATAAAATGCTTAACTGAGTTTCTTTCCATTTCCAATTCATGTGGTAAAAATAGGTTTTCATTGGGTTAGTTCAATTTTATGTATCAAAACTTAGAATTGCTAACCTTTTTGATCTTGTGTAGGCAAGGGCTTGACCACTTGCCACACATGATGCTTGGAGCTATGGCATTCTAAGTGTTTGTAAAAATGCCTCAACGAACTTATCACATTGTTAAACCCAAATTGAGTTTCGTAGTTAAATCTTCCGAGTGAGAGCAAGTGATTTTGTCTCTCACTTGAGTTATAGTTGAGAGCCATCAAATATCCGTAGTCATGGGTGGTATAAACCCCTAGACCTCGCCCTCATTTAATTATCGTTACATCTTTATTTTCTAGTAATTTTCAAGTAGAGAGAACTCCAAACCAAACCAAACCAAAAAGGGTGGCCGTCCTAACGCCAAAACCCCTACCGTAAAGTAAACCTCTCACTAGCTCCGACCCTTCCCTGTGGATTCGACCTCGGATTTCCGAGTTATTATGCTACAACCGACCTAGCCCTACGCTTGGGGCGACGCTAATTATTACAACGTTAGGTCGCAAGCATGTAATACACAAATAAACTAAAAGTAATAAATATTAATTGGGTATTGCCACAGCCACACCAAATAAGTTTTCCCCATCCGTTGCCACTTGTTTTGTTTACCACCGTTGGATATTATCGTGTGTTGCAACAGCCATACCAAATAATTTTCCTATCATTGCCTTGTAAATATCGACAAATGGGTTTAATTGCTTTGTTCATCTTTTCCATTTTCATCAGACCAAAAAAGAAGCCAAGCGATGGCAAGTTTCGAGAAGATAAGCGACGGCCGATCATGGAAGTCCGGCAATCGGAGCTCTGACGAACAGAGAAAGATCTGGGTCTATGACGGTAAAAAAAAATACAAATTTTCTGGGTTTTTCTTTTGTTAATCCGAAATTGTATTGGTAAAGTACTATTTTCTGTAAAATTTGGCTGAAACTTGTTAGAATAATGGTGATTTGTGCTTGTGTGGGTGTGTTCTGAGAGGGGTACACCGGTAATTTGGTCCCGGATGAGAAGCCTGCTTAAATAGAAGCACCCCCTACTTCTATTTAGTCAGTGTTTACCCTGACTACCGGAGAAGATGGATGAGCGAAGCAGGGACGGTTTTACGTTGCCAAACGAGGTATCAAAGAGGGGAAGGGGGACTAAATACCCCAACCGCCTCATCCCTCTTCTATTTCCAGCATCCAAACAAGCCCTTAAATTAGGGAATTGAATTTCACACCTCCCATTTCAACATTTGCAACCCTTTTTTTGTTATTATTAGGGTAAAATTACTGAAATACCCCTCCATTCAACATCTGCACCCTAATAAAATGGAGGGGTATTTTAGTAATTTCACCCTAATAAAAAACAAAAAAGGGGGTGCAGATGTTGAAATGGGGGGTGTGAACTTCAATTCCCTTAGGGCCTATTTGGCTGGGGGATTTGAGGGTGGATATACCAAGCGGCCCTCTTACATATCTTGTTCCCACACCATCTCCACTCTTTGGCTGAGTTTTCTTCCTCCCGGATTATTTCACTGTTGGGACATGCAATCCACTTGCGGGTGGATTTGCTAACGACGGCCTCACCCCGTCGTTAGCTAATCCGGGCGTTTGAGGACGATTCTACCCCCTCCAAATCCACCCCCTTTTCCCTTCCAAATCAACCACAAAAATATCAACAGAGAGCAAAAAAATCCAGCAACAGCAAAACCCAAAACAAATTCCGTGAATTTTTTTCAATTTAATCAACAAATCTCAAAAAATTGGTCATTCTGGTGGGTTTCGAACATTACCAGCGAGTTCCGATTTCATGAGTTGCATGTTCCAGATCGCAAAAAACCAGAGAAGGAACATCGTAGCATGGTCGATCTTGCTCGAAGATGCTATTCAAAAAAAATCTCGCTTGAAGATGTATCTTGCTTCATGGGATCTTGTTCTTGGTAGAGATGAGAGACTTTCCATGGCGATTCAACAAGATGGGGAACTAGCCCGGACCTTGCAGAGAGAGAGAGAGAGAGGAGGAGGAGGAGGAGGTGGAGGAGAAGAAGAAAAAAAAAGGATCGGTTCAAAATAGACTGCCTACCAAGTGTATATTTTTGGTATTGGAGAAAGCAACCGGTTGCTTTTAAATACTAGTAATAAATGTTAGTAGTAATTTTGCTTTTAAATACTAGTAATAAATGTTAGTACTAGTAATTTTCATTTTAGACTAATAAGAATAGAGTTTTTCAAGTGAAGGCCAAGTTTATTTATTCTCCTGAATATTGTTTTTTAGAAATAATTTTTGAATATATCATTTTTGAATATATAATATAGTTTAAATGAATTTATGTGTTTATTATGTATTTATTTCAATTATTATATATTTATTATGTATTTATACTAATAATAATAAAATTAATCCATTTTATTAATTAAATTAATAAACTAGGGGCAATTCAGTCATTTGCCCCTTATCCACCTTCCAAATCTCCCTTCTAAAAAAATCATCCAAACACCTCATTACAAATTCACCCTTCTTAGGAGGTGGGCCCGCCCTCATTACAAATCCACCCTCATTATAAATGCACCCTCTTAATCCGCCCTCCTTACAAATCCACCCAAAATCAAATCCACCAGCCAAACGGCCCGTTAAATTATGAAATAGTATAAGTCTGTTACTCTTATGAACTTTTTCAATTTTTTCCCAACTTTTTTCCAAAAGTCTAAAAAGCTACAATGAGATAAGGAAATTGATTTTGGTACTTCCCAAATTACTTAACTGCACTCCAAAGAGTGAAGAAATCTGGGTGTGTAGGGTACCACTGAAGTGGTGCCCAAGGGTGCATCTAGCAGTCAAAAAGTGTTTTGAATGACACAGATTTCTCCCTCATTTTGTCCTCTCTCGCTCCCTCCACTCTCTCTCTTTAAAATCCGAACCGTTCAAAAAACTTTTGAACGACCGAGATGCACGTTGTGTACTGCCACGTTGTAGTGTTGTACCAGTCGGCATCCAATTTCTTCTCCCAAAGAGGAGTGCCAAGTCCATATAAAGATTGATTTTGGTACTCCCTTTTTGGAGTGTGGTACAACCTCACGTTTGTGAACCCGAGTGGGTGCTGCGCAGTCACATGCTATGCGGGCATGGCGTCGCCGTGCCGGTGTCGTGCCGACGATTGAAGAGCTCGTCGAGTTCTACATGTGTATTAAAAATCAGCTCGATCGAATATCGATAAATGCCTCAACGGAACACATATAACTTGTTGCAGTAGTTTTGATCTAGTGTTTCAGATCCATTCGAAATCATGCATTTCAAGTTAATAGTCTTCCGATGAGGCATCTAACGATATTCAATCAAGCTAATTTTTGATATATTTGTAGTACTCGACGAGCTCTACGTGGTGAACATCTCTGATCGTTGGACCGACACCGGCCACAACACAAAACGTTTGTCTGCTGCTTAAAAGGAAAAAAAAAAAAAAAAAGAAGTAGAGAAATTCACATGAAATTTTTTTGTTTTTGTTTTGTTTTGAAGCTTTCTTGTTCAGTCGTTAACCAGGTTCATTGACCTAGTCCCGGAGAAAAATACTACAGTAAATCATAAAAATAAAGCAGCAAAATTCACAAAATTGAGACTTTTCTTTTTTTTTTGGAGAGAGGAGGGGTTTAAGGAGAAAGGGTTTAAGAATAATCAACCATGGGAAGCCTTCTTTCCACACCTTCACCAAACCCTAGCGACACCCAGATTCAACACACCCCCACCACCACCACAACAACCATGGCGGCGTCACCAACTCCATTCCCCGAAAAACAACCTGAAAAAATCGTACAAACCACCGATTCATCCAAAACCCTAGAAAGCCCCCAAAACCCAGTACAGCAAGAAGCAGCCACCTCAGATCCTCCTCCAGTTGATGATGAATCATCGAAATCAACAGAAGAAGACAAAGATACTACTGTCAACGAAGAGGGAGAAGAGGAAGAAGAAGAAGAGGGTGAATGTGGGTTTTGCCTGTTCATGAAGGGCGGTGGGTGTAGGGAAAGCTTCACCGATTGGGAGAAGTGCATCGAGGAGGCCGAGAAGAACAACGAGGACATCGTCGACAAGTGTGCCGACATCACCGGAGCTCTCAAGAAGTGTATGGAGGCCCATTCGGACTACTACGCCCCGATCCTCAAGGCCGAGAAGGCCGCCGAGGAGGAGGCTGTTAGGGAATTGGAGAAAGAGAAAGCCAAAGAATCGAAGGGATCGGAGGAGGAGGCGAAAATCGAAACTTCTTAATTGGAAGGGGAGTTGGGTTTTTTTTTTTTGCTGAGGAGATATGGGAGTTTTTTGTATGGAAGGTACAACCAAATTGAAGGATTCTTTTTCTTTGAGGTAATTGTAAAAGGAAACAGAGATCTTATGGAATTAGTGGTAATTTTGGAATAAGAGTAGTATGGAATATATGATCAATACTTGAATTGACTGCCTGTTCACATTGCTGAAAAATATTTCAGATGATTTCTTTTGTATCAAACATGGGTAGAAAGAAATTGAATGGGCTGATTTTGTTGGATTTGTTGATTCTCTCTCTGTTACTTTGAAAAAGTTGATGCCTCATCTTTGGCCACACTTCAATTTCCATTATTCATTTTCATTTCTTGTCAAACGAATTAGACCATTTTTTCCTGGAAATCCTAACATACAGATCCAATTGCACTGTTTCGGGGATCTGGGATATTATATCTTGCATACATATGTTGTTTGGTTCATGATCAGTTATTGTTGGCATTCAACTTGAGATTGACGGACCTCAATTTGCAACTTCTACTATTTGAATTGATCTTTGGTCAGTGGCTCAGAGGCTCAGATTTTTTTTATGGCTTTACCATGTTTTCTACCACTCTAGTTTGCACCCCTTACAGCTGTCATTCAGGTTGCCCCTTGTCGATGATTGTCTTGGTTTTCCCTACTACTGCGTATTTTGGCTGGTTGAATTGACCATGGCACCCTTACATAGAAACACTTGGATTGAATTTGTATGTGACTTAGGGCATTGTCAACTATCATTATCTGTTTTTGTCAAACTTGTTGGAGGGTTCCAACCTAAAACCAATTGGCTATAGGTGGAGTAGCCTCTAGATTATACTAACCAAGCTTGGGCGGCTTAGATGAGCGGTGTGGGATAAAGTCTCACACTCTCCCTCACGTGTAGCCTGGATGCATGTGGTGGTACGAATTGAGGAGACCAGGCGATTTGACTTGGGCGATGGAGACTCGACCATGTGAGGTGTGGCCATCCAAGACCTAGCTTTGATACTATGTTGGAGGTTCCAACCTAAAACCAATTGGCTATGGGTGGAGTAGCCTCTAGATTATCCAAGCTTGCGTGGCTTAGATGAGCAATATGGGATAAAGTCTTAACAAAGTTGTATAGAGAAAACGTTTGAATAACCTCAAATGGAAGGGTTGGATGAAGAAACTGCCTTACCTGTATTTATTTGAAGCATTTCTCTTAGGTGAGAAGATCATTAATCAGAAGGGTTTGTAACTTGTAAAATTGATTATTGGTGCAAAATAGGAATTATCAAAAGTGAGGAACGTAACAGTTTATGCAGCTGCATTACTTCTAACATATGGCAGGCATATAAATTTTGAATTTGAAAGATTTGAGTGCGCATTAGCATACCCGCTCATTCGATTTGTTTTTCTCAACGAATTTGAACACGATAAGCATGACAGTTTTGAAGCGCCTTCTCACCTTTTGACAAAGTTTTGAAGTGCCTTCTCACCTTTTATGAAGTGTGTATCGCGGAATGACCCGAGCCAAAGATGACCTGTGTGAACCAAGAAAGGCCTATCATGTAACGATTCATAGCCCTTCTTTTGGTTGAAGTAGCCACAACTTTGGTTGTAGTCCGTTTGAACAAATAAAGCCAGTCCACTTGCAGGAGATGGATGTGTAGAAGCAAGCATCATATTGATAAAGAAATAACCTTATTCTTTTTTAGTTCCAACAAAGAGACTGTCCCTTGGCCCGTAGATCCTGGCACATGGGAGCTGTGTAATGGTCGGCCTTCTCACCAGAATGCCCCTGTAGTCGTAGTATCCTTTTGGTGACATGGCCGAGCGGTAAGGCAGGGGGTAAATATACTCTATGAAGCACTGGCGACACTCTTGGGATCGCCATATCCTTGTTGGACAGACATGCGACATGAATGGGGACACATAGGAGACACACTGTTTAAGTAACATATTTTTATGTTGGGACACGCCGAGGACGTGCTCCGGGGTGCCATGTAATTTTCTTATTTTCGAAAGCTTTCTTGGGGTAATATTCTTTGTAATTTTTAAAGTACTGGTCCAAAAGTTAAATGTAAACCATAAGTGTATCTGTATGGGGTGCACTATCTCTCGGTTGTTAATGCATTGGATACAAGTTATCACCCAAGTATTTAGTTGCTAGTTGTTACAATGTATGTTTGGCATGAAAAAAATTATTTTTAGAAACAATGTCGTGTCCCATGCTTTGGTCGTGCCCCCGTTAGAATTAATGTGTCCTATATCTGTGCCTGTGGCTACAACCATGTCCGTGGTTGTATCCTTGCTACATAGGAATATAGGATATAGTCATTAATTTGATCGTTTTATAGGTAGCTCGTCCATGTGTTTGGGTTTCTGAATTCACTGATGCTGCATTGTTTTATTCTAAATTATTAGTGGGGAAACTGAAAATTACTGCTTTAGATAATTGTTTTGCTCTTTGTGGAAAGTTTTTCCTATTTCTGTTACCTTGTACCTTGTATATTTTGATCTTTCAAACGATGGAAATATATATATATGAAATATTATTCCAGAAAATAAATCAGCTTTTTCTGTGAAAAAATGTACTACTAAAAAATGACTAAGAAAATGGGAGGGAGGGAGTATATTGCTATGTTTTTCAAGGGTGTTTGGTACTCGAAGTGAATCTGGTCTTTCAGATAGGAAACCGCGGGAAAGAAATCGAAGAAATAATCGCTGACCCAGATCTTAGTTTTGATCAGGTTGTATCTCTGAAATGCACATTAGCTGCAACTGAACTTGCTCTGATGCTGCTTCCTACCCTTCGTGTTGAGTCCAGAATAGAATGTTTGACACTTTTATAAAGTCAGTGTCATTAGCTCTAAAGGTCAGTTACATAGCAAGTTAGCAACAGCATCTCAGGGTTCCATATATGTTTGTCATTGCAAAATTTGTTTTCTTCATGCTCATAAGAACTGCATTTGAACTCTTCTCTGTTTAAGTCTGTTTTTAGATCTCGTAATCTTGTCTAAAATACTTCCGCATATTCTGCTAATCTGCTGTGCTTATTTACCTTCTTGGTTACCAATATATTCGGCAAGTATCATTGTAGTCTCCAAATTATCAATGTTTTTGTCAGCGTCATTTTAGCCTCCAAATTTCTTTTCTTTTTTTGTTTTGGTTTAGACAATATAACATGATGGCCAATCGATTCCCAATGTATTCGGCAAGTGTCATTGTAGCCTCCAAATTATCAATGTTTTCGTCGAGCGTCATTTTAGTCTCCAAATTTCCTTTTTTTTGTTTTTGTTTTAGACAATATAACATGAGGGCCAATCAATTCCTTACAAGGCATCTTATCTTCATTTATATGGTTTGCAGACAAATTTTTCATTATGGCTGCTCCTGTTTTTTTCTCTCTGCAATTGAATCTCATTTTCCCGGGGATGACAAAACTGTTAGCATGGTACATAAAATGGTGTTTAAGTGAGATGTCGGATGTCAAGAAATTCATTCTGCTAGACTATCTCGAAAAACTTGAAACAACTTCCAACACATACAAATTCTGGATCCAAGTTGACCGATGGGCTTAGAAATTTGAAATTGATGGCATCGTGCGAACAGAACACAGTTATGTTTCAGCAGTTTGTAAATGTAGACAAAAGTATATTTGGCAAAGTTCGATTTGATGAGAGTTTACAAAATGCTCTTTGAAATTATCTACCCTTCCATCGCTATTCCAGAACTAAGAAATTCCAGAGCGCTCACCCAAGCAAACAAAAAAGGCTGCTGTTCAAAAGTAAAATGACAATTATTCTAAAGCTTTCAAATTGATGATCAAGTCTCCCTCTAACATCATTCATCTTTGCTGTCATCTTCATCATAATTGAAAGGTAATGGTACAGACTTGAACGCACGGTACTTGCCCACATTATTCAGATGTTCATTCTCCAACCTGATCAATCAGCAAAGAAAACTATTGGCTTATACAATGAAATACAAGATCAATCACAATATCTAGTTTGATTGAAATCACAAAATGCAAAACGTTATACGTGTTCTTGGTTACAACTTACAACACAAACATACCTGAAGAAATTCCAAATGCCACGACGAATGATCTCTAGAACTGCAACAATTGCCATTACCGTTTGTTTATGTAAGAAAGAAATGTTGACCTTCATCACTGTTTGCATCCAAACAAATCTCAGCAACACATTCAAAACCTGCATTCATGAACTCTTTCAGAAGAACAGTCGCATGGAAAATTCCAACTTTCTTCTTGTTTGGAAGAATCGGAACCCATTGAAATGGTACCAGAAGACATGAATATGATGAGTGCTTCTTATGACAAAACTGTTCCTGTTGAGGGTTATACAAAACCAATACCAAATTTGCAACCAAAAATTATCACGGGGGACAAAAGCTTACTCACCATGGCAGCAAAATATACGCTTTTATGTGGAACAAGAAGCTTGTCTCTCAACCATCGGTTCTTTGAATTCTTCTGTAAAAGCCCCCAGTCTAGGACAAGGTCCCAGTAGGTACTGGAGATTGCTGCAATGATTGAGGCAATCCAGGCTAATATATTCCAGCTGGGTGCTCCACTGAGAGAGGAAGCAGTTCTCATACAAACAGCTACTATTGTTGAGAAGTATTTCAGCCCATTCAGTCCTTGCATATAATCTCTTTCATCGTATAGGCGTCGGAGGCACTGGTAAGGAGAAACCAAGTTTAATTCATGGTGTTTGGGTATCATTTTCATTGCTTGAGCAGTGTGCAGTAACCTTCTTTTGCGAAATATTTTTTTACTTTCTAATTTGTTTGGTTTGTGAAGACACGATATTAGTAAGTTTTTAGCCTTTGCAATTCTGAAAACACGAAAAACCTAAACAATCCATGTTTGGAGAACTGCAAGCAAGGTTGTCCAGTGGTAAGGGCGAATGCCTGCTTGAAATATAGCAGGGTTCAATTCCCCAGGATGCAAACCATAATTTAAGTGGGGGGTCATGGTGGTGGGTTGCTGTTCTAGCCTCCCCGAGAATTAATCAAGATATCCTCAAAAAGTGAAAGTAAAAGTAATAGAGGGAGTAACCTGGAGGAGGCGAGACAAGTACGGAAGTGCAGCAACAATGAATAAGAAAGTTTTGTATGTGTCAAGTTCTAGGCAAGTATCATCTCTTTTCTTGTAGTCTCCCCGTCCATAGTAGCAAATGTAGAACTGAAGACTCCTGATTGCTTGCACCTGCAACAGCAAAATGATCAACTTTTATTTATCCCAGACAAAACAGGAATTAATTGAAAACTAAGGAT
This sequence comes from Gaultheria prostrata, assembly GCA_036023075.1. NCBI lineage: Eukaryota > Viridiplantae > Streptophyta > Magnoliopsida > Ericales > Ericaceae > Gaultheria > Gaultheria prostrata. The sequence continues at coordinate 8,813 of JAXBDA010000356.1, read as the reverse complement.
AGCAATAAATTCTTTACTGACCTGGCTTGTTAGTTGATCTCCTAGGAAAAAATCAGGAAGTGTCACCTACAAAAGAACAGAGTGTTTTTTGAATTTATGAATCTTTCTTTACCAGGTTAATAAGAAGCACACAAATACCTACTGACCTCGTATATCGGTGTCCAATATATGTTGGTCATAAATACATTTGGAAACAGTCGGATAACGTGTCAAACACATCCAAATGTGTGTTTATTGTTTCAACATATATTTACTATGGAATTCTGCGGATATAAGCTTTGCAGATTTTAAAAAGGTCAAAATCTTCTCGAGTGTTATGGTCTTTTATGCAAGAAATTGTATGTTCCACAAGTCACCAATGTGCTTGCGTCCTATTTTTAATCAAAATGACTTTGTTTCTCATCCAATATTTTACCTTGTAGAGCGGGGCACATAAACAGTGAAAAAAACAAGTGAGCAAGAAGAATCGGCCTGATCGGTAAATGATATTGAAGGGGCAGAGCAATACACCAAGAAGTAGCTGCAAAGAAAGAAACCATTATCGATTTGAATCAGTCTTAATTCAGAAGTGGGAATAAGGCAAAGCGGCAGGATTGAGTTAGATTATGCAGAACTTACCATTAAAAGTCCCAGAGGTACAAGTTCAGTGATGTCTTCGTAATCCAGAGTCTTAGGGTCCATTTCCATATCAAGGTTCACGAGACTAGCTGCTGTTGCTAGCACTGTAACACAAAAGGTTAGGAGGAGAACTTCTCGATATCCCAATTCAGTTCCCTCCTTGAAACCGAATATAAATGCGTAATTGACTCTGTACCGCCTCCAGTAGTATATATTTGCCGCGTACATAAACATGTGGAGAGCAAGGTATCCAAAAAAGCTGCAAAATGAGTTAACTTCTCATGTCAAACAAGATCTACTCCTTATTGGCAACTGCTGAGATTACCTAAGAAAGTGAAATTTAAGGGATATCACACAAAACTACGTTACCTTTTATCATGCCAAACTATTGATTGGCAAACAAATTGCAATTTTCATGTCTAAATTTCGAACATTAATTCTCGAAATTATTTATGTTTTGGAGTAAAAATTGCAGTTTGTCTCAAAATTATGATGTTATTGGCTTTAAACAGAGATCTATCTTTAAGGTTAAGGACAAACAAAAGCACAGCTTAATGTAAACCTCATTGGGGGAGTTCACAAATTACCAATAAAGAGGCAACAGAGTTCTCATGTATTGATCCCGATTTGGGTTATCTAGGAGATGGCGTGCCCTTGTAATCAAGACAAGGGTAAGCATGAGAGCCACCGTGCAGCCAAACATGAAACCTGAAATTTTAAACAGTCAAGACATTTAGGAAAGGTTAAAACTAAAAAGATTAAGTTATTCAGATGTTAAGTGATTTAAGTAGATTTGCTTAATAAACCATGTCCGTATAAGCATGTTGAACATAATATGCTAGACATCTTACCCAAGGAAAATGTTATCCTGTGCCTTTCTATCTTTACTTTTGGCCTTAAGATATTCATCCCTTTTCCGCGGTTTGAGTTTGAAAAATGCTTGATGAATGTGGCTTCAACCCTGTCCATAAGCTTTGTAACCTGAAAAACATGCCCAAATTGAATCATCAGATTTAGCAATTCTTTTTCTCGTTTAACTAATAAGCTATGAATTTTTCCCTTAATTAATGAGGTTTGATAAGAAACATGAAAAGCTTCCCCGAAATCTTTCCCGAAAACAAAATGTGTAATTGTGATTCACTCACTGTACTATGTGCATAGCACACTGAGTGAATCATTACCACACATTTTGTTTTCGGGGAAATTGAGAATAATATTTGTATCATGCGTCTTGCATATGATTACCACATCAGAGCTGTCAAGGTAGGAGTTCTCCACCATCTTCAAGTAAGATTTTGATGCACTTCTTGAAGTAATCTGAAATAATTAAATACAGAAACATTATAAGCAAAAGAACCAAAATACAACTGTCTCACACTTCTTGGGTTATTACCGAGTGAAAGAAGGCAATCTTCTTGATTTCTCTGGCTCACTCTTTTACGCTTAATTCAAAACAGATATGTACCTTATCGTATTTCTTCATGATTTTCGAGAACGCGAGTACATTCAGGAAGCTGTCGAGTCATACGAAACAGATCAAATACTGCTCTACTAAATAATTTACGGACATTTTTACTTGATGAAAGGGCGAATGTACACCCTCTGTTACCTGAAATTCTTAAGAAGGCGGAGCTTTTGATAAAACTCAATGAAAACCCGCTTGAGTTGTTGTTCAACTCTCTTGAGATTTTTCCTGTTGAATTGTATTTCTTCCGGCTTAGGAATATTGAGGAGATCTTTTATGGAGGAACGAGGAGTCTCAACGATGTTGTTCATTTTCACTTGGCTGAGTACATCCAGTGGAGCCGGTCTGTTTTTCCTTGTGTTCGGCTTCTCTACTTTCGTCATCTGAATCGATTTTTTCGATTCTTCAACGTTTTCATCACTGGAGTCATCCAACCGGCCCTGGGTGCTAGACCCTTCTTCATTTATTGCAACCATGTGAACATTTCCTGCACGTTGCGTATGGTAAGACACCAAAATTCTTCCTACCGGGTAGCAGCACCGGGAAACTAGATCACGGATACGAACGGATTCGTACACGATGATATTAGAGAACATATGTGCTAGGAAACAAAAGGAAGTTCTCCAAAATCTTACCAGAAACCCATATGTATTGTAAAAAAGATAGTCTAGGTACCCAGAAAATGCACCTTAATTGCCCTGAATTTGAAATCAGCGGCCGGTGAATCTGAAAATCTGAGCCACTGATTTCAAATTCGTGGTGCATTTTATGGGTATGTAGCACTGCTGTTTTGGACAAATAAAGGTAAAATCTTTCGTTTAGAGAATACACTTACTACTAGCTCTAGCTCCAGATGGAGTTGAAGCAGACAGTGCAGCAGCAGAAGTAGCAACTCCAGTAGCCAGACTCCTCATCTCGCCATCGTAATCAAAATACCGCCTCACCTGATCTGGATTCTCCACTTTCACCCGAAAAGCAATGAAAGCATCCATCTGTTTGTCCAACGCAGCTGCTTCCTTTATCACTTCCTCAACTTTAGACTTGTAAAACTTAACGACTTTATCGAACTCATCATCAAGCCTCTTAAAATAAACCACCTCGTACTCTCCTCCCTCATCCGATGACCTGAGGAACATCGTCTCTGACCTGCCGGCTTCGCTGGAATTCACCATAATAACCTGGCTTTCTACATCCGATACGTGTGGTGAGCTGATATGGGTGTAGTTTCTTCTTGTTAGGCCACTAAAAGCTCGGGATAGCGTCATTTTTCGTTTCAATCCGGTCTGGGCTGGGTTCGGTTTGCTTCTTTGCTTGAATCTTTGGATTTCTTTCAAGAGGGTCTTTAAGTAATTGTAGTCCATGTACGCATCTTGCCATTCCGGCACCATTTGGGACACGAATTCCTTGCCGAACTTCATACTTTTCCCGGTAGCAGCCGGACGTCAAAATGAGGTTTATTTTGATCTTGTGTCAGGCCAAAGCAGTTAGCGTAAGGCAATGGGCTCAATGGTCTAACTGTTATGCCTCAAAGAACAAACCAAACGGCAAATCTCGAAAACACACGACAAAACGATGTACGTGGTTCTCCAAATTTGGGTACATCAAACGGGGGCAGTGGATTGTTTAATCTCTCAAACTATGACAATATATGCAAGGAGGGAGGCAGAGGCTCTCTTTTATAATGGGCCAATTGCATCACTATTGTGTATCTGCATTCAGTCCAACGCGGCTGATGAAGTCGGTGGGGTCAATAAGGGAGGCTGTGGTAACGAAGAGGAAGGAGCCACGCAGCCCATTCGTCATTAACATTTGGGTACAGTCAACAGTGGTTGGTGATCGAGGTAATGGCTTTTCTTATTGTTTGGAAAAGAAGTGATGAAATGTTATTGGAAAATAAGCGTTAATGAGGAGTTGGTTCAGTGGTGGTAATCTTTAAGAATCAGTTAGACAATACGTAGATTTAAGTCTCCGTAACTCATAAGAGCATCTCCAACGGATCCTTTAAACGGCAAAAATTAAGAAATTCAAAGGATGAAGCTTGAAATACATGTTTCAGTGGATTCCTCAAAAACACTAAATAGTTTGTAGTCTATATATACATCAAGAGAGTGCACACACACATATATACGAAACTATTTTTGTATTGAAGAACATTGTTATTCTTCAAAATGTGTATATTATTTTTTACATTAAGCATACTAATGTGTAATTTATCAATGAAAATGTGTAATTTTTTATATTAAGCATACTGATGAGTAATTAGTAGATGAAAATGTGTAATTTTTAGTATTAATTAGAACTAATTAATCTTAGAACACTTGTACTTTTTATACTCATTACTCCCTCCGCCCGTAAAGATAGTCCACTACCAAAAACTTTCAATTTTCGGATGAAAAAATAAAACACTTCCGCGCATAATTTCTTATATTTGTTGACACAATATTAAAGAACTAATTGAATTTTTTACCCAAAATTATATGTCGTTTTATAATAGACTATCTTTGTGGGACGAAGCAGAGAGAATATTTATTTTCAGTGCCGTCTTCAAGTCAAAAACTTAGCTTCGTTCCTAAAATCCAATTATACATTCATTAGGTGAGGGTGAACAAATTTACACTCAATTTTGTCGCATCACTCGCAAAATCCTCTCTTTGAGGAACGGAATACAAATCGCATTACGTGATCTCCCAGAGCGAGTCTTCATACTCATACTTTTGACCATGTCGGAATTAATATCGTTCTCACTGCAATAATAATCTCCTCGTTCGTAACGAATATTTTGACTGTATTTGGGACTTCAATCGGACTCTGTTAAAATAAGTTAGAGAGCCCACGGGCTCGCAGAACCATGAGTGAGTGCAGAACGTGGCCTGTCCCGGAGAGCACATATCGTACGTGACCAATAAGGATGGCAACGGGACGGGTAGGAATGGGTTTTAATCTACCCTAACCCCGACAGGGTAATGGAAATCTATCCTCATACGTTACCAAGTCAGAGAACGGATTTACCCTACCCTATCCGTCCCACCCCTCTTTTATTTTCTCTTTCAATTGTCTAACATATTTGATTCTTGGCAACCATCATTCATAAGCACATACCTACTCCAATCATCACAAGTTATTGCCAACAAAAAAATGGAAGAAATATAATCTAAAACTTCCCTAAATCTAAAATGAAAGATTTTCTTTATATATACTGTGGTACTTTCAAAATTAATTAAAAATATAATGGTTACAGTATTATTTCATATGTATAAATATATATCGGGGTAGGGTACTACTACCCCTAACTCTACCCTAACCCGGACGGATTTTCATTTCCCCTTACCCACACGATTGAAAATTACCCTTCCCATTACGGGCAGGGTGGGACGGGTTTGGGGTGACGCTGGTATGATTATCATTTTAACCATTTGCTGCCAAGATTGCAAATGTTTGCAATATTTTGGGTTCCCAATGAGATTAAATGGCAATTTTAAATCAGGAGAGGGGAACATTTGCTTGAATGAAAGGCTATATGATTGGTTGGTCAAGAAAAGAAAAGGCTTTGGACTGATTGGAATGCCTAGTTATTAGCTCCCTATTCAAATGGGCCGCCTTCATTTTGTTTTCTTCTCCTATAAAAAGGCATTGCTAATTCAGGAAATGGGGGAAAAACACAAGGGAAAAAAAATACTCCAAAGTCTCTCATTTCATCAATCCTGTCAACGGCTGGATAGTGTTGAGGGTTATTTACTCATCTAGTAGTTAGATAGTGCTATGGTGACGGTTTATTCTTCCGGACAATGGCTATGGCCAGCACCGAATATTTCATAGCTGGTCGAGAGCCCATGTAATCACGCCCAAGGAGATTGCTACGATGGTTGCCCCTCCCACTTTTTTTCCAGTAAAATAAAAAAGTCCCTGATCCCAAAAAGACAAAACAAAAGCATAATATATAATGTGCCACTAACTTGGTTTTTTTTGTTTTTTGGCTTAGCTTTTTTATGTGAGAGCTCGAAATACGCGTTGGCTTTAATGATTTTTTATGTAATGTATTGTGAGGGAATGATATGTTTCGAAAAGCGCAATAAACTGATTTTTGGCTTCTTGAGGTAGTGGAACGGGGCCTAAGGCATTAAAAAACAAAACAAAAGCATAATAAGAGATTGAGTTTTAGTATAAAAAAAAAAAAAAAAAACTTTAATCAAATAAAGTGGAACTTAAATTTTTGAAGCCTTGCTTATGCAGCTTGCGCAATAAACTGATTTTTGAATTTCATTTTTGCTTTACATTGAAGGGACGGGGGATTTGGGATACAGCCCCATGCACACAGCCGGTGCTGTCCGTTGCTTGGATGGATGGCCTAGATTTCATTTTGCATGCACCACAATGAACGGTTCGGATGCAAAAGTGTCGAGGTGAAATCTGGATCATCCATCCGAGTAACGAACGGCCCGAATGATATAAAGCAGGTGTTGTGCATTGTGCATGGGGTGCACAACAGCAATCCCTTGTCGGGGCAGGTGCGTGGGCCTGAATAATCAATTCCATGCAATGCATGCATGATGCCTATGAAAGGACCCCTTCAATCTCAGCCACAACGACATTTTTTATTTTGTACAACTATCAACTTCAGCCACAACATTAGAAAAGAAAATGAAATTTTCCAAATTTGGATTATTGCGTGTCCTTTTCTCTTTTTGAGGTAAAATGTAGTACTCCCTCCGTCCCTTTTATAGTGTTTAACTTTCCATTTTGGTTGTCCCTTAATAAGTGTCTGTTTTGAAAAATTAGTGGGTACATTTCCTATTTTGCCCTTAAAAGTAGATTCTTTTTTGAAAAGTTAGTGGGTATTATTATATGAATAAGGCCTCGTTTGGCGGGGGTAAAGATCAAGGGGATAAGTTATAGAGGGGTATAAGATAAGAGGGGGTATTATTTTTGGAGGGTTGGCCCACATTGATGTGATGTTTATGGAGGGGGGATAAAAAAGTATATGGTTTGGATGAAGGATTAAACAGGGGCATAACTTTTGACTTGATTTGGATGTTTTATAAATAAGAAGGGGTGAAAGATGGACTTGTTAACACGTGTTCAATGGACACACAATAAACATACAAACAAACAAAGAAAACACATGTTTCAATACATCTTTTATACTTTTTAATACACTTTTTTATGCATTTCAATATTTTTTCTAACCTAAATATGTGCCCATTTGGGCACACACATTAACATTTTTCATTTTTGAGACATCCAAATTGAATCAGAAAATCTGAGATTTGGAATTAGGCAAATGCTAATGAGCGCTATTTAGCGCTGGTTATTTTTTTTTTTAACCGAATAATGACACCTCGAATTCAATGCAACTTTGTTTGTTTCCTGTTTTTTCCCACTTTTCCCTGACATGTTCTCTCTCCTCGCCAGTCTCTCTCTCTCTCTCTCTCTCTCTCTCTCTCTCTCTCTTCTCCCTTACTTTTCTTTCTCTCTCTCTCTCACATACTACTTTTTACTATCTCACATATTTTATTTTTTCAAATTAAAAATACTTATAACTTTTATTTTTTGTATTCAAAATTTAAAATCTACTCGACGATATCGATCAAACAAGACCAGTATTTAATATGATGTATAGAAAAAATAATCTTTTCGGTGTAGGCTATTTTTTCGCGCAAAGTAAACTCTTCGTTTACAACATTGAAAGTGGGAGGGAGAGAGACAAATTACATAAAGGGTGAGTTTCCCACTTGATAAAATCAGATTTTATCAAGAGTTGATTTTATCAACTCTTGATTTTATCAAGTGGGAAAAAAAATCTGATAAAATCTCAGATTATTAGTACAAAAATCTGAGATTTTATCAGATTTTTTTCTCCACTTGATAAAATCAAGATTGATTTTATCAAAACTTGATAAAATCTGATTTTATCAAGTGGAAAACTCACCCAAAGTAATTAAAGAGTTATTCCACTTTCGAGGTTAACGGGGGGCTATGTAGCGTTGGTTAGCCGGACCCAGCTTAGAATTATAAGAGCAGAGAGAGAAAAAGTGCATTCACAAAACAAGAGAAATGCTAAGTACCAAGAAATGGTATCCAGAAATTATTCTGAAAGTGAGAATGAGTGGCTCAAATGCACTCTCAAGTGAATCTGAGCCACTTATTTTCACTTTTAGGGTAATTTCTCAATAAGAGTTCCGTGTACGTAGCAGTGGTGAACTAATAAACGGAGAGTTCTCTTCCACTGTTCGTCCGCATTATTTAGTACTGTAGCTGATGTCCGCTCTTTACTGGCTTTGTACCCCACGTCTGCCTTAGGGCATCCCATACAGCCTCTCTAAATGCCCTCTCTACCCTATTTTACCAAGTCAAACTCCCAAAATCACTTAGAGCAACCCCAACAATGAGTAGGTAAATTAGGCAGTGTACAGTGCATATATCTATTATAACTTGATACTTTTTCTATCAACACTCCAACAACACTCCCTATTACCCTCCCTATTTTTAATAAAATATACTCCCTCCGTTTCATAATGTTTGTTCGGCACGGAGTCCAAGGACTAAAAAAAATAGATTTTGTTCTACGAAAAAAATAATTTTTTTTGCACAAATTAATAGATGAATGTTTGTTCTATTATTTTTTGTCAAAAAAATTAATTTTTTTTGACAAAGAACTCATTTTTTTTGAATCCTTGGACTTCGTGCCGGACAAACATTATGGAACGGAGGGAGTAATATATGGGGGAAAAGT